>JAAGAY010144844.1:33560-131651 GCA_011801015.1 Ardeotis arabs | reverse complement strand
CCGGGCCCGCCGCCGCCCGCCCCGCAAGGTGCCCCCGTCCCCCGGGCGCCGCCGCCTCGCCCCGCCGCGCTCCCGCGGGGCCGGGCCGGCGCCGCAGGCGGGCTCGCCCTTCCCCGCTCCCTCCCCGCCTGCCGCGCCGCCGCCCTCACCGTGATGCTCTGGAAGATGCCGCCGGCCGTGGCTGCCCAGACGTACTTGGCGTCGCAGTAGCCCACAATGGCGGCCTCCTGGCAGCAGCCATCGCACATCAGGTTGTCCACGTAGCTCTGCCAGCCGGCCATCTTCGCGCGGGCGGCGGTGGGGGCGAGCGGGGCGGGCGGCGAGGCGCGGGCCGGGCGGCGGGGCTGGGCGAGGCGGTCCCGTCCCTCTCCTCTCTCTCTCCTCTCCCTCCTCGACGGTGGAGCGGAGCCGAGCGCTGCAGCGAGCGGCGCGGCCCAGCCCAGCCCTCCGCGCTGCCGGCGCCGGGGGGCGGAGGGGAGGAGGGGCGCGGCCCGGCACCGCCCCCCGCGCCGCCCGGCTCCGCGCGGCCGAGGCGGGAACGGCGGGGCCGCTGCCGGCTGAGGAGCGCGGTGCGGGCGGGGAGCTGGGCGGCGGCGGCGGCGGGGTCCGCTCCCGGTCCTGGTCCTGGTCCCGGTCCCGGTCCCGGTCCCCGTCCCCGTCCCGCCCGGCTCTCGGCTGCTGCGGGCAGGCCCGGCCCGGCGGGAGAGCAGAGCAGAGCGCTCCCTGCGCTGGCGCGGAGCCGGGCGGTTGGCGCGGCACGGCCCGCCGCCCCTCGCCGCCCCGGGGGGCCGCCCGCCCGCGCCCGGTGCCTCCGCCTGCTGAGCCCGGAGCGCCGAGCGCGGCCGGGCCGGGGTGAGTACCGGCCGCCGAGCCGCCCGTGCGCCCTGCCGCCTTCTCCCGTCGGTCCTGGGCTGGGGAAACGCGAACGCGGCTCACTCCCCGAAACCGCGCTGTTCTCCGCTTCTGGAAGCGCGGTCCTTGCTTGGGTAAATCCGTCATTTTTCAAGATCGATCAAGCACATTGACAGTTTTAGTTGGCTGGAGCAAAGCACAGCCTTCGCCTGAAAACGCCCTGCTCCCCTGTGCAGACGGAAGTCTCTGTTGCGAGGCTCCGCTCCCCCAAGTCCATCTCTTGGGGGGCAACGTTAGCTCAGCTGGCTGCGGGTCTCTTATTTCTGTGTGTTTCGTGTCGTCTTCTGCGTAACTCAGCAGCTGTGAGTATCCTTCAGGAAAGTGCTGCTGGAGACACTGCTGGTAGCTGGCCGGACCCTGCTGCCCCGCTCGCCTCGGCGAACGGAACCAGTGTCCCCTCAGTGGAGTAAGATGATTTCTGTTTCAAATTGCTGGTCTTGTACCGAGCCAGTGGGCCCCTCATCTTATGTACTAGCATGTTGTATTTTGTTTCTGCATGGTTCTGTAAGTGGTGATTTCAGGTTTTATTCTTCCAGGTTCCACCAAGTTTCTGTTGAAACAATCGAATTTCCATGTTCCTTTATAAGAGGTCGAGGTCTGGTGCCAGTGCTTTGCTGCATTGATGTTTGGCCCTGGGCAGGATCGCTGCTCAGAAGACTGTCCTGCTACAAGTTGCAGGCGTGTTTTAGGGCAATGGCTCTGTGTTGCTTAACGTTGAAATTTGGGGAGTGTGTGTGGGGGGGTCACCTTCCATTTGAGCAGGGTGGTTTTGCCCTCCTTGGTGTCTGTTGTGATTCTCTGTGGAATGCAGACAGGTGAGATGTGAAGTGGTTGTCCATGTCATTAACTTGGAAGCTTTAGTTCAAGAAGTTAGATCTCGCACCTGAATATGCCCAGGCATAGCGCACAATAATTGAATCTGCCTTTTCCTGAGGTTATGTCCCCCAGGAAGAATATTCGCCGGGTATTTGTAGTGAATATCCCTACAGCATACTTCAGAGTATTCTTAGTCCTTTTAAAACCTAGTTCAGTTGTCACAGGAGTGACTGTTGTTTAGATACTAATAGAGACTGCTTAGATTACTAGATACTTACAAAAGAGCTTATTTCCATCTTTTAGTTGAATTCTGTAAGTATTTTCTCTGTTTTGTTTTCACAGTGGCTTTCCCCCTCTGAATTTGGACAGCACCAGAACTTTGCTTTATCCTTTTCCTGACATCCATGTATACCGAAACCGTCCTCGTGTCATTGTGTCTACCAATGAGTTATGGGCTTTAAACTTGCTTTCGGCTTTTTGAATAGCTAAAGCTTTCTGTGAAGTCTGGATTGCCTTCATCATTCTCTCTCTGTGGGAATGAGAAAAAGTTCTCTTCTGCCTGAAGTTGCCATTGAGGGCCACTTCTCTTTTTTAATGCTCTTCTGTAAGAGGTCCCAGTTTAACACTGTTACTTGAACAGAATGGAATGCATCCGTCTTAAATGAACAGGAGGTTGATGGGCTCATTATTTTTAGAGTTCAACCAGAATGTGGTTGGTTTTTGTCTGTATGGGGTTTGGATTTTTTGTTGGTTTCACAAGCTGCAATCAGGATTCCAAATTGTTTCACTTTAATAAATGGATTTAATAAATACAGAGGCAGACATCTTATCACCCTGAACCCAGGGGCAGGCCTTGGGAATTTCGGAGCTGCCTGTTTGCTAGCCTTACTGTCCTTTGATTAATGAGCTTGGGCTTCGCATGGACGGCGCGCTGCTTGGTACAAGCGTGGAGGTATCTCGTGCAAGAACCTGTGGGTTTCCAGGCTTTAGCCAAAGGCTGTGCCGCCTCTTGCCTGGAGGTATCTCACCTTCTTGCATGCACCCTTCCACGCGTTTGTCCATGCCTTCTGCCCGAGGACCAAGCACGTGTTTCCGAGCCCTCACAACCTAATGTCCAGTCCTGTTTCGTGGGAGGCAGAGACGCAGCAGTCACTGCCAGCTAGGAGCTGGGCCAAGTCTGGGGGGAAACGCTGCTGCTTCAGCGGTCGCCAAACTGCTGCGTGAGGCACTGTGTAGTACCTGGAGTGCCCGGGATTACAGAGCCTGGCCAGCTTAATGTGTGGTGGGTTCAGTGCTTTGCCTCTTAGATGAACCAAACGTTTCACTTGGATGTCAAAGAATGCAGAGTGGCTCTGGTGATATAACCACTGCTTTGCGGGGAATATCACCTTTTTTAATAGCTGCATAAACCAGGTGATCAGTAGTGTGGGTGCTATTTTGATGAGCAGATTGTGTTTGCAATACAGGGAACACAGTTGTCTGCTTTTAGTGATTTAAATTGGAAATAACTGCACAGAAGTCTGGGATCTCCTGAACATAAATGGATAGGTGAGAGCAGAGGATTTGCCACCCGCTTGGTAGCTCGGCTTTTAGTCGTGTTATTTGTGAAGTAACTCTAGCAATATATTTAGCAAGTGAAGTCTAAATTGGGTTACCGTTATTTAATGTTATGAAACTGCCAGGTAGCTTGTGTCATTTCCAGATTCAGCAATCACCAGTGCTATTTCTAAAAATCATAATCCTTTAATTCCATTTTCGCTATTAGGTGCCTCATTTGGTCATGTTCTGTGTTATACAATCATAATGCTGTTTGTATAGACACTCCTGCAACAGCGCCTTTGAGACTGCCTGTTTTAAGAAAATGAGGATGTGCTCTGTATGTTAAAGATTGAAAGAGAGAGGAGTTCCAGTTTTATTTTTTGTTACGAGTCTTAATTGGAATCTGAGACATTTGTTAAATGCAGAATTTCTAGATAAATACAAATATTGTTGTTTCAAATGGACAGATGTAGTGGGTCATTTCAGATCAGTACCTAGGCTGATGCATGAAGTGGTGCTGTCTGAACATAAGCTATGCATGTACGATAAATAGTTGCTAAGTTGTGGTTTCTTGTATTTTAGTCTTTTTCAACAGTATACCCGGTAGTTCTTCTTTCTGGAAGGTATTTGCACGCAGCAGCCACTGTTTGGATTTTTTTATGCGGCTTGTAACAATTATTAGTCTTTCTGCTTCAGTTCAGAACTTTGTCTAAAATTTACGTTGGATCACGTCTAAGAAAAATAATAATTTGAAAGAATTTTAAAGTACCAACCATGCTTAGCCAGCGTGTACTATTTATAGCTTTGTGAGAAACTTGGCTGCTTTTGTATTAGTAACGTAAAAGTTGAAAATGGCCAAAACTTGAAGGAGGGCATATATTTTGTAAGTAAAATAACTTGTGGTTTTCTGTCAGGCTTTGTAACTACCAGAGCTGCTGCTGCGCTCAAAATGATTGGACAGCCAACGGTAAGATTTCTTATTGTGTCCCAGGTTCTTCCTGTTTGTCACCGAACTGGCCCTTTTGGAGAGAACTTTAACTTTTTATGTGTAGACAGGAAGGGCAAGTGACCATCAATGGAATCAGCTTGACTTCGTTGTGGAAATTAACCTTCAGAGCCAAAGCTCACTCGGTGCATCGCTCGTCTCCAGCGTTACCACTGCTCACATCAGTTTGCGGTGCTGCTCTGGTGACTTCCTCTCCAGACCGTATTGGGTTTCCTGTGGCAGTCTCTCTCTTTACCACAAGTGCTTTCGGAAGTGCAGAGGGTAAAACCGATTTAGAAGTGTTACGAGTTAGCAGATTCACTTCTGCTGAGAAGCAAGGAGCAGTCTCTCTCATAACTTTCTGGTGTTGACTAGAGAACGGGCTTTGCAGGGTCCTTCCACAGCTCCTTAAGTGACTTGGCTGAAAAGTGAGGAAGCCACCAAAGGCTGGGATGAGTGTTAGGTAGAAATAAATTGTAAAAATGAGATGTTAATGAGCTGAAAACTTGAGCTAGCTTTAAAAAATATGGTGACACAGAAGGTAACAATAATTAGATTAAGACCAGAATGCGAAGTTTTATTGCATAGCTACACCTCTGCGTGAAGAAGGTCCTGTTGAGTGCTAGCATAGCTATGGTTGTGCTGCAAAGACCCCTGTACTACAGCACTTGAAACCATCCAGAAATTTCGGGGAAAAAAAATGTTTTTCTAGGGTATATTACACCGTTTGATGAGGTGGTTTAACTCCACGTGCAGATGAGAGTTTTGTCTCCAGAGAGGAGACCTGCCTGCTATGGTTTTACCAGCATAGACAGCTCAGCAAAAGCTTTGTCTTTCTAAGCATTACCGAGGTAAGCAGTTAAGAAGAATTCCCCTTTCTTATCCTTTATTTAACCATCAAATTAAAACATAACAAACCTAAGATGTACCTTTTAAAATCAGGTGCAAGCTTAGGGGTATTGCTGTGTCAGATGATAAGGGTATGATATTGCTTCCACTTAAGCGGCCTCCAGAAATGCTTTAAGTCTGAGGAAGGACAGTTCTGAGGAGGGACAGGATCTGATTTATAGACTAGCCAAAGCTCTAAAAAAGATGTCTGAAATGATGGAACTTAGCTCAGCTTTTGGATTTTTAATGTAAATTCTTGATCTCACTAGTGGACAACCAAAAATAAACCTTAATCCTAGAAATTGAAGTATATTATATGTAAATTCTTACTTGGACAGGTAGTCTCCAGTTCGTAACGGTGTCTTCGGTGAGAGTCCCTGTATGAGCGAGACGCGCAGAATTAGACCTATATGACCCAGCTTTCTGTGTATTCAGGTTTATCAAACAGTCAGGCTCCTCAGTGTACTTAGATCCTGCAGTACTTTATTTTGCTTTAAATAAAGCAAACAGAACCCAGATAGGTAGCCCTCTGTTAACTTTTCAGTTATGAACTAAGGGTGTGGACTGTGAAACTCAGTAAGCTTGTAGATAGCTTGACACAGCGGAGGGAAGGTGGTAGCATCTTCAATCCAAGCTCTTTTATTTATTTTGTTTTATGCAGGCTCAGTGATGACTCATTACGTGCCTTTATTAACTGATTGTTTTGATGGGTGAAAGGTTGTATAGAAGTTAATCTGAAAAGCGAAAACTGAAGCTCAGAAATGCAGTAAGGGAGTTGGAGAAGCATAAAGTTAGAGGGAGAGAAAGCAGAAAGGTGTAAAGTGGAGCAGAGCAAGCGTGGGCTCTGAAAGCAGTCATTTTTTGAGGGATATTTGTGCAGTGTGGTTAAACGGTCTTATGACTGCGTGAAGTCTGTCCTTCCGATCTCTGTGCAAACTTCACTGGCCGCGCTGAGAAATGACGGTACATGGAAAAGAACAGCATTGAACTTCTCCCAGGTTTCACCTGTTTTTTTTTTCTGTCATAGTTGACTGGTATGTAATTTTACCTTTGTAATATCTGATCTGCATTTTTGCACTGTGCTAGCATACGTTAAGAAAAAACCCCAAAGGTTTCCTAATGTCGTATTGCACTGCGGGGGCATCGCAGTGGCACCAGGACTCTCTCCTGCTGAACGCGGCCGCAGGGTCAGCAGTGTCTTCCCGGCAGGCCACGCGTGTGTCACAGTTGGTGTCCAGTTTTCGGCCGCCCGTGCGTGGTCATGTTCTGGTTCTTGAACTCCCAGGCCTTTATGTTTTTCCAGCTCAGTTTCTTTAGGTGATTGCTTTTGCACTGCTTTCTGCTGCTTTCTGCTCAGTCTGCCACGTGGTTTAGCCAGGGAGTCTGAAGTTTTGTTTGGTATATTATTTCCTTCATTAAGCTTTCTTTCAGTGACAGTGTCTGTAAATGTGTCTATTTGGGTGATATTTCATCCTCTGATCACAAACAATTTTGCTGTTGATGCTTGTTATTTGTTAAAAGTCCAAAAGATTTTTGGATCACAGACAAATAAATTTATCTGTCACATATAATTTCTACCCAAAACATTCACTGTCTGCAAAAGCTTTTAATAATAATTCTGAAGTATAAAAAGCTGTATTTTCCCAGAGAAAGTATGCAGTTACAACCCTATAATGCTCTATAAAATTACAAATATATATTACTTTTGAATGAAGCAGAAACAGCTAAATGTTTTTCTTTTTTTTTCCCAATTCTTTTAAAAATTTAGTACCAAATTTCTCTCTCACTGTGAATTCTAGCTGAGTAGCAGTCAACTCGCCTGCTGTCAGCTCACCAAAGAATAGCCAGTATATGTATATTTAATATTTATAATATTTTAGTGTGAATTTTTGACAGTTGAAGTCGACTTATTTGCAGCACCCAGAGAATTATTTCTTCCATAGCTGTAGTGCTTTTCTCTCAATTGCATCTCGTCAAATAAACATCACATTTTTGCAAAACAAAATATAAGAAAATTATTCTGCTCAAATTTGTCTACATAATCACAAAAGAAAAGTTTTAAAAAACATTAATTACACGCTTAGAAAAGGTGTACTCACTCTGGAGGTCTAATACTGCTGAACTGTAGAGCAGCCACGCTGGTACGGATGAAAGGAAACATTAAGAATCTAAAACTGAGTGACCAGGGCAAAGTAGAATTGAGTAAAGGGGAAAACAGCCTAAAAATGATGTGGTTTCATTTAGAACATTTACCCTTCTTTTGAAATACCTCACTGAAGGAAACTAGTAATACCGTATCTCAACCAAACAGCTCTTCGGTATGGAAGCTAAACGTGCTGAGAACGTATGGGGAAGAAACACTGCAGAGGACTGTGAAGCTGAGGCAGTCTCCTTCAGCATCGCGGTAGGCTGGCGTCCACAGAGACCTGGTAGATGGCTTCAGGAGGTGGTGGTTTTGATTCTGTACCGGTCTGGTCGATGGGCTGTGCCCCTCAGCATCGCTGGTTTAACACTGCCTGCGTAGTAAGCGCCAGTGGAGGCAAGCGGCTGAATCTCAGGTTATGTGGTGTTCTGAAGTAGGTGTTGGGTTTTTGTTACCGCTCTTTCCAGCAACTGGGAGTGGACTCGCGGTGGTGTTACTGTGGGGAGGAAGAATGCAGTCATCTGCTCTGTGACTCTCTGTGCTCTCCTGCCATCTTCCTGGGGTCCTCATCCAGCAGCGCAGCTTGCACCACGTCATCAGGTCACACTTCAGTGTCAGCAGTTGTGGACACTCTGCTTTGTGGTTGTACCTGTTTCTGACGATGTATTTCCCAGCGCATGCTTAGGTCGTGTGAAGATGTACCTAGGAAAGATGGATGTAATACAGCTTGTCTGTACTCTGGGTGGAGATAAACGCCAAATTGGCAAAGTGCTTTTTAAATATTTGTAACTTGAGTGTATTACATTTATCTGGAAGAGTGAAAGATTCCTCCTATTTCAGTTTTCTTTGAAACTCAAATGTAAAATACAGAATGAGAACTGCTTTTCTTAAGTGAAAATACACCACTTCAGTATATTAAAAAAAAAGTCTAACATGCTACTGCTTTGACTGAACAAGGAGAATAACTGTCCTTTGCTATGGAAACCTTGTCATTAGGTTAGAATAGCCTGCGTAAGGCAGTTGTGACATATAGCATGGTTTTGATTACGGAGCTAGAAAACAGGTGCAGTTTTAGCAGTTGCCATTGCAAAAATATGCAGAGAAACAGGGGAAAGGAACTGGCACCAGCTCGACTTTTTTGTGTGCTTGTTTCAATAGACACCCATGTTCTTGTGTTACCATTACTAGAGGTCTGTGGAGAAGACAATGGTAAAGTGCGGGCAGGTGGTCAAGCCGTGTACTGAACAGTAAGAGCGTCAGCCTTTCAAAACCATCGCTAACCGTTTTTAGGTGTGGGCTAGTTGAGTGAATTGGAATAGGCACTCTTTGACTGGAGGGAAATGGAACTCTTGTACTGAAACAGGACAGCTTGGAGGCTGCATTTAGGCAAAGGTGTACTTGTTTCTCAAGCCCTGCAGTTGACATGGACCTGGGGACGCTCACCAGCCGAATAATGACTGCAGCAGAGGAAATGGCACGTCTCAATGCCGAATTATACGCTTTTCCACTTCATCTATTTCTAGCGCCTTTCTATCAGACACAGGTGTTTCTCCGTCTTGTTTGCATACTTTTCCAACTATTATTTTTTTTAAGAGTAGTTTGTGGTGAAATATAAGCTAGCACTTCACTCTCCACGCATAAGGCATTGTAACTGCACTGGCTTTGGGGGTAGCTTCTGTTATTCAGTGTGAGAGGTTAATCATCCCTGTCAAATGATTGTTAAAGACTAAGCAAAAAAAAAGAACTTTATAAGAAAAAAAAGGTTTGTTTTTAATTTAAATAACTATGTATTTTTGTTTCTCTTTGCTGTTTTATAAGCTATATGCTATAACAGGAGAAGAAATACCGCAAAGGGAGTTAAGTTTATAACTGTAGTATAAGCATGATCAGCTTATAGCATGCAAAATAGTACTTTGAGTTTAGCAAAGATCAGCAGTTCTGCCATCTCTACTGCAGTTCCCTTCTCTCTCCCTCCTCCTCCCCTTCCCGTCCCTGACAGCCCTTCCCCGTGCCCTGTCCTTTCCGAGTAGCAGCCTGGTGTGTACAAACATCTTCTGAAGTAAGTTAAAAAATATCGACCAATTGATTTCCAGGTAGTTGTAAGGTAGTTTTTCTGAAGGGTGTAAAAGTAAATAAATAAATGAATGTCCCGGGTAGTTTTCAAAATATTATTAAAATATAGTTAAACTTAATCCACTCTTCAGGTATTTTCAGTATTAATCAGGAATAGCTTTTTTTTTTGCCACAGTGCAACTACTATTAAATACCGCTACAGTACGTTCCTTTCCAGAACTAAACCAGCAATCTCATTTACACATTGCTTCAAGGATGGCAGCTGGTGTCGTAAAGTATTTTCTGCTGAAAGAAGAGAGAGTGTAACTGGGAATAGATCCAAAAAATGGACTTTAAGTGCTTAAATCCAAAGTTTCAATCCTGAAATCGTCCCAAAACCTGCTTTGTTTCTGGCTAATCTTTAGGTGACCAGACCCGCCATGGGCACAGAGCCTGGTGTGAGGACCCTGGCTCTTGGACCTGCAGGCAGCTGCTGTGGGGAAAGCACCAGCTCTGACGGGCGAGGTGCAGGATGCCTGCCCCGCAGCATGGGCAGCCGGAGGCAGTTCTCCTCCAGCTTGGGTTCTGGGAGAGCGTGACCTGGAGGCTGCTCTTTGGGAATGGCTTGCAAGCGCCAGCGCTGGGGTGGCCCTGTAAAATGAAGTGGTGTCTGGTTCCAAGGGGAGTCTGGGTGCCGTCGCCCTTTCCACACAACCCTTTGAGAGCACTTGGCAGAAAATGGGAAGCCCAGGATTCAAATCCCTTCTTTTCCTGAAAAGTTACAAATTTTCCACTTCTTTTGAGTGTCCTAGCTCCCAGCAACTGGCTTTTGGGAGGAGTGTGCTGCCTTCCCTCCCTCCTCGCCTGCGCCTCGATTCCCTGGATCCAAAACCGAATAGTGCAAAGCGTTGCGGCAATGACCAGGGAGCGCTGCTGAGGAGAGAGGTGCTGGGTACACGCGTGGCTCCGCAGGCTGGCACTCCTCGCTGTTGCAGGCGTGTGTTTCGAGCGCTTTGTCCCTGTCCAGGTAGTGCCATTGCTCTGTTTAGTCCAAGGTACAGCAGCTTTACAGTGAAGCCCTTGTACGCTGTAAGAGTAATTCCAACAGCCATCTCGTCGTCTGTGTGTGACAGCTTTGAGATGCTAGGCTTGCTGCTGCTTGGTAGTTTTGTGAGCATGTTTGCTATTTTTGGACTGCAAATCTCTCAGTTACTTCCAAGACCCTGGCGCTAGATGGAGCTTTAATCTACTTGCACTTAGAAGTCTATTAAGTTTAACCACAAATTAAAAATAGGGGAAAAAAAATGAAGATGTTTATGCCCGCTGCTACGTTTACAGTGCATTTTTTTTCCTCTTGTTAGCAGTGTGGTGTAAATTCTAGTTTAAATTTAATTTCAATGAAAATTAAAATATTGTGGCAGAATCTCTTTGATCTAGTAGGTGCTTTGTAATCACTGTTCCTAGCACCCTTCTGTCAGGCTCATCGGAGAAGCTGCTGTAAGTTAGATATGGTGAAACGTGCTGCATATGGCAGCTAAAAACTAGGCTGTGCTGAGTAAAGGTAATGCCATTGTCTGAACAAAGTTTCTGTTTATATTTCAGGATGGGTGGAGGTGACTAAGCCTTCTGTTTGCTCTGCTCATTCAACAATGCATTTGTGTTTCCCCTTCATGCTACCAAAGCCAATAATTCAGAATCATCTGTTATCAGTCCCCTCAATTTTCTCCATGTATTACCCTTGAAAATACTGAACAAATAGAAACAAATTAAAAACTGCCTTGAAACTGTAGTGTTTAATACTTTTCATTTAGCAAGCATCATATCTCACAGGCTGCACAGCACATGTCGGAAATTTAAGACCATCTCTGCCTTCCAAGAAATAACTGGAGGTAGATTTAGTTCCGTTCTTGGGTTCCTGTGTTCTTATCGGCAAAAGACTGGTTTGGTCAGAACCACTGTCCAGACTCCGAGGTAGCAAACCGTGTAATCAGTTCCTATTCACTGCCCCTCTGCTATTTTATTAAATGGTTTAATGTAGAGACCCAGGAGATACATAGTTGTGAGAAAGTCACAAGGCATGCTGTGCTCCCAACACTGGAGGTAATAAAGAGGAAGATTGCATATTGCATCTCACTCCCGTCGTCGTCTCAAGGTCTAATCCTTCCGTGTCTTTCACCTTTTATCAGCAGGACTGAGAGACACCACATGTACCACAGGATGAAAAACCTTCGTAGAAAACTTTACATCAATGCAGTATTGCCAATATGAGCAAAAGCTCCTATTTCTGGAAGATTTCTACTGTACTCCAGAACCGTTAAGGAGCCATATTATATACCGAAGAGTACGTGCAGTACTGTAGATGACAGGATTTGCGTTTGGCAATCTGATTACAGTGTTGGCCATACTGAGTAGGGAAGCAGCACAAGCAGCTTTCAGAAAAAGGCCCTGCTGAAGAAAGTAATTTTAGAAGGCTGTTTTGTAGTTGACCTGACAAAATTTTAATTGCTACTTGTGACCGGATGAAATATATTCAGAGTAATAATTTCCATATGAATCAATGGACGTTTGGTGCTTAGGTATCTTTTAAGGATTTGCTTTTACAAGGTTGTCACCAGTTGCATTCAGACTGTAAAATTTCATGAGTGCTGTCTTCAAGGGAAGTGGCTTGCCACCCTTTGAAGAAGGAAGTAAGTAGTAGGAATGAATACACTGACGCCCGATTCCTCAGATGCACCTGGAGAGCAATGAGAAGTTATAATTCCTGGTGGCATCACTGAATATCCAGAGCATAAAAAGGTTAAATGTCATTATTTCTTTGCACTTTCATTTCATTTTACAGAAGTAGCTGGTAAAGTTACTAAGGACCAAAGTGTGCTGGAGCATTCTCTGTTCCGTTTGGCAGCTCCTCTGTGCAGACAGCGTTTTGTTAAGTGGGCAGATGTAGCTGGTAAGCTGTCCTTTGACACCACCATCATTATATAGAAAGCATGTCTACAGAAATAAGTGTCGTAAAGTCTGCAGAGTGCATAAACTGACTTTTATTTCTTTTTTAGATGCTCTTTATCGCATTGTCCCGTATACCAGTCAGTGTGGCTGGACAACTCTTCCTTTTTCCTTGCCCGTTTTTGCACTCCATTTTCAAAGATGGTTATTGGATTTACCCACAAAGCTTCCTCTGACGTAAAGCTTTGGAAAAGTTTACCCTTTGTAAACATGGTGGTTAGATTGTAGATGAGATGTAAACGTTCAATAAGTAACTGTAACCCTGAAGTCTGGATAACATCTTGGCAAATAAACTAAGCAGGCTCAGGGAATGCAGAAGGAAGGAATCTGTGGTGGCTAAGGACTGATTAGTTTGTACAGAATATGGCAGCGAGACCATATTTATATAGATATATGTTGTCCACTGCTTTGTTCTACATTTAATTACTGCCCAAGGTGTGATTTATGCCCCTGCTTTAAGAAATTTGTGACAAGCATGCTCTTGTCTGGATGGCCGATTTTTTTAGTGTCCCCTTTACACGTGGGTATACGAAACTGCAGACACAGCTCCAGAGTTGTTCATGCCAATGCCACAAGCAGAGCTAAATCACATCCCTGTTCCTTCTTACTACACCGCACTTGCTCGAGCGCAGCCAGTGCTGGAGAGCAATAGGTCAAACTGAGCCTTAACACAAGTCCATCCTGCTTGGAAGAACTAGGCTACACTATTTCTTCTTTAGCCATATGTATCCTTTTGTGCAAGAGGCTAAATCTGCAGTTACGGGTCTTTGAAATGAGAGAGACTGGGGAAGAAATCAGTATGTTTTTTCTGCAGCATGCTGGGGAAATATTCCTGTGTAATTAATTAGGTTCTCGTTAGGGTTTTCCACCTTTAAATACTGAATGTGCAATATCGTAAATTCAAACTCGCCACAGAGGGAGATGAAAATAAATCACTTAACTCAGATGCTCAGAATGGTCCTTCCTCTTGCAGGGATCAGGCCAGTGAAATCCAGCAGGGAGGCAGCAAGCGTGCCCTTACCTCTATTGACGCAAACCCAAGTAGTACTACAGCCTTGAACGGAGTGAGTCTGGAGTGGTCTGCGTCAGCATACTCTGGGAGGGAAGCTCTGCCTTCCTGGTAAGTATTAATGATTATTAAAATCTGATTCTTGTCATGTTTTATTTACCTTCTGTAGCAGATGCTTTTTGGGTTGGATGCATCAGAGTGCATCAAAGCGCATCAGAGTGCAACGCACTCAACGAATACTGCTTCAAAAGAAGTTGTGTGGAGCTCTTCTCTTTGTTGTGTTGGCAGTTTGGGAGGACAACGGCACTGGGAATGAAGAGTGGAAAGGGCAAACAGAGATGTGTTCTTTAGCCACCCAGGGCCTGAATCTGATCGTGTCCTGCTCCTTATGATGGTATCACTCCTGATCTCCAGATGATTCCTGATTCAACAGAATTAGGTCTGTTGTAACTGTGGCAACCCAAACCATAGAAAGCAGCTTATGGCCTAAAGCTGAGGTTGCTTCTGAGTATTAATGGAGTGGTTTTTTTCCTCCTAGCTAAGCTATGTTAATTGGCCAAGAAAAGAAAGCAAAACAACTGTTCTTTGATTACCACAGTGCTTTGATGTTTGTATTTTACCCTGACTTAATCTCAGTCATAGGAAAAAACCAGAAGTTGGGAACTGAAATGATGACACTGAAAACAAATTTTGAGATTAAAGCACTGAGTATTTTTTGTTGCTTCACTACAAAATCTGACCTTGAATTTCAGCCTTCTTACAGGCCTATCTTTTCAGACTTTGCTTTGACCAGGAGGAGTGTACGAATAGGACGAGCGGGGCGCACGGGAGCCCTCAGCAAGGCATGCAGTTGTTTGCAGTGTGCGGTTAGACACAGCCTGCAAGGAGTGTACAAGAAGTTGTCATTGTGTTCTCTTCTCACCTGCTTCTTGATACTTAAAGAAAGCTTTGTTTGCTTCTTTAAATAATTTTGTTATTTATCTCAGGAATGCCTGTCACACTCAGTCTGTGACATTCCAGGAAGGCTTTTTGAAATCTCATGCACAAACTTTCCAGGTTTATTCTACCATTTACCATTGCACCGGTAATGCAGTCACCCTGCAGCCTTCCGGTGAAGCAGGACTTCAGTTTCTATCATTAAAAAGCCCTCACTTATTAATGTAAAAAAGAAACATGTTCAACCATTTTGGTTCATCCTTTATTTCTCTTCAGTGAGGAAATGAGGGCATGAGCCAAAATCTTTTGTCTTTATCACAGCTGAATATGAATAGGTGAGCAGGAAAGAATTTTGTCATATTTCTCCTCTCTGGAAGAGACAAACCCACATCTTGAATATGAGAGCCTTAGGCACAAAATAGACACTGGGCTGCTCTGCACTGTTAAGACTGGTGTGCTTCCCAGTGTATTCAGAAGATCTTTTTCTAGGTCTCTGGGGACCGTAACTTCAGAAACGCAGGCATTTGTGAGTTTAGGCAGCTGGGAGCAGGAATGTTAGAGCTCTGCGTCCCTGAGGTGGCTGGACCCTCCTGAAGGCTGTTGTGAGAAAAAGGACATGTGCTAGAGCAGGAGTTGGACTCAGAAGTGGCCTGGTCCTCCAGCCTCCAGTTGCTCTTCTCTCTGTGGCAGCCAGTTTGTCTCTGTGTCTTCCCAGGTCATACACCGCTTGTGCTTGAGCTGGTGTCCAGAATAGCTGGCGTGAGACCATCTGCCAGGAGTGTGGGAAGCCCTGTGCTGTGGATAACTCCCAGCCTGACCTTTTGTACTCAGCCAGTTACCAACAGCTGGGAAAGGTCGCGTCATCAACGCTTTCTCCGGTCAGTGGAGGAATGTGGCTGCTTTTAACGGTTTACGGGCCAAACTAGGTGTGTTTGGCTAGCACAGCGAATGGCAGGATTGTGGTAGTCATCTCTTGCAGCTGCGGGGGGTCCCCTTTGGGTTTTCTTGGGCTGGGTTGTTTGGGGGACGGGAGTTGGTGCGCTCTGTCTCTGCTGGCCTCCCACGGCTTTCCTGGTGCCTCTTGCTGCGACGTGACATGGCTGCTGCCGCCGCTCCCACGTGAATGCAACACCAGACTCAGGGCAGAGGCACGGGAGGGCAGCAGCTCTGTTATTCTTTAAAGCCAGTTGCAAAGATAAAGGGCTAAATACTGGTTTACTCAGACAGGTTTTTTTTTTTTGTGGTGGTGTCAAAACAAATCTGTTTAAATAACTACAACATTTTCCCCATATTTCTTTTGCCTAGCATTTTTCACAGACCACACGGCAGTGCTAACTGCCTGCTGTTGCAGTACATTCCAGATGCAGCGGGGCCTCTGAGTCTTACGTAGGAATGCTGATGCCGAGTAGCTGTTGTGTTTCTACCTAGAAGAGCTCCATGTTGCTGTGATTACCTTGACTGTAGAACATTGGGGTTTGGTTCTTGTTGCAAGTAAAAAATAGTGGTTCATAGAGTATCATTATTTTGCTTTGCTACCAAAGTGTTACTTCCCCAGACGGAACATCAGGCTACGCTGGGCAAGCGTATGTCGGGATGCAGAGATGCTGCAGTCCCAGCACCCAGCACTGTACAGGCCCGTGTTACAGAGGAGATCCTTTGTCCTTCAGTGCGTTCATGAGGAATTCCTTTCCACTTTCAGCTCTGATAATGGCAACGGTAACGCTTGCTCTAGCAGCTGGTCTAGCTAAGGGAGCAGTTGTTTTGTGTGCTTCTTGGAGGCTAATGCAGTGCTACTGCTAAACCTTTACAGCTCTGTTGTGTTAAAGCCCAAAAAGAGAGAGTATTTGATTTTCTTAAAAAAACAAACAAACCGACCACAAACCTTGCTTTTTGTGGTCAGCCCCTCACAAATGCCCTGGACTCTGTTCAGTTCTTTCTATTGAATAATTCCAGCATAAGGCCCTTGTAAAGTTTGCTGTAAAATGGATTCAGTCCAACCCTTTTGTTTGTTAGTAAAGGACAAGTTATAGACGGTAGATCTTTCTTTTTTGTTTAATATGTATAAGCTCCTTTTACCAGCTCTATCCAAAGAACATTCAGTTAATTAGTCAAGGCGTCTTGTTATTTGGAGCCACTGCTTGTAGGAGAAGTGAAACTGCTTCTTTTGAGAAAGCGCAAGTGGTTCTTTGTGCCAGCTTTGTTCCCCGTGGTACGGCCCAGCCGAGCACTGCGTGTTCCTCTCTCCGCGAGGGGAGACCCTCGCTGTGTCTCATTCTCTTGGTGCTCCAGCACAGCGGAGGAAAAGCTGACACCAGGCGAACCGTGCCTCGGAGCATGAGAGGAGAGTCTGGGCCCCGGAGGCTGCCAGGGCAAGGGAGCTGAGCTGAATTCTCTGCTTTCCCATCTGGCCAGTCCTTTCCACACTGGAGCAGAGCAGGAATGCGGAGGTGGTGCTCACTGTCGCGGGACACTATACGCTTGATTTTTCTGAAGCGGGTCACTGGTGTTTTCAGACAAGTGCTGTAAGGTGGTGGTGATTCAGATCTGTTTTTCAGCCTGGCTGCCAGCTGAGGGGCAGCCTTTCAGCTTCCAGTAGAGCCTGGCTGTTCCCGAAAGGGCTGGCATATAGCTTTCCTGTCCCCCCTCTCCCAGCCCAGGGGAACAGCAGTCACAGTGTGCGCCTTCATGGAACGGCCATTGGTGTCGGGGATCGCTGCGCCTTTCCTCAGGGTAGGGACGTGCTGGGGAAGCCTGAGCCTGGTCAGCAGGTAGAGAGGACCGAGTGCAGGGATGTCGTGGGCAGGCTATGAGGGCTTCTGCCCTTCCCTTAGTCCTGTTCCTGCTCCCCTGCTACAAGCCGGGAATTTTTATGCTGTAAGAGCACTGTAACAGCTCCTCAGCCTCCCTCGTCCCCTGGCGCTGGGTTTAGGGAGCGGGGCAGAGGGGCTTTTCTTGCCTGCAGCCCACGGACGCCAGCCGCCCCGCTGCTGTCTGGTCTGTGCTGCCCCAGGCTGGTGCCCATGCGCTGCCGTGGCCCACGGACACGCTGGTGGCCGGCCTGCGTGGCTCACGTGCTGTGGGCACACGAGGTGGGAACTGCTTTTCCTCATGTGCCACGTTAGCGTACAAAGCGGAGGCTTAATGTTAATGTTAATCCGCTGGAGAGCTGCCGTAGGAGCCAATTGTGGGGACCGTGGCACAGCAATTAGACCCGGGTGATTAGCAAGTGAGCATTGCGACTCCGCTCTGGCGCCGAGGGAGCGCGTGCTCTCTTGTGAAACGAGCAGCGCTGGGCCTGGGCGTGAATCCTGGCTTTGGGCAGAGGCATGAGCCAGAGGACAGGCTCTCAAGGTTGCTGTTTCCGTTCCTGGCCTGAGCAGAGCACGGGTGAGTAACCAGGGCAGGAGCCCAGAGTCCCTCTGCGGAGACACTGCGCGGCACTGTGGAGTGGGACAGGACCCTACATGTCGCTGTGTCCCGCTGCCGGCGCCACTGTCCTTTCCCCTCTCTCGGAGAGGCTCAGTCGTGCTCCTGCCTGGTAAATGCACAGGACAGAGCCAAAGCGTCTGTGGCGACGGCGAGGTGTCGCCAGCGGTGGTGCCCTCTGAGTACAGCAGCTCTTTCACACCAGAAAGAAGGAAACATCCAATCGCAGAGACGGTTGCCTCTCTGTAAATAGCAAACCGAGTGACCTAATTCGGTGCAGCCGCAGCTCTTCGGAGGCGTCCCTCAGCTCGTGGCGGCCGTGATGGAGCTGACTCATCACTTCCAGCGTGGCAGAGATTGGAGCTTTCAGGCCCTAAGGATTTCACTGTTTCTTTATTAATTTTAAATTGATTAAAACGAATTTTTAAAATACCAGGAGAGACTTGCCTAAAGAAATGGTTATAAAAAACCAAGGAAATAGTCGGTCTGTGGGAGTTAATTGTGTGCTTAACAACCTCTGGCTCATACAGCTGCCAGCACCCCTCGCAGCCTGGAGGAGTCTTATGCCAGCTTTCTCTCCTGGTGGATTAGCAAAGACAGGATTAATCTGTCATTATAAAAAAGTGAGAATTATAAGCTGTCCTTGCTTATACCCAGTGCAGACCCAGCGGTGTCCTCACCGATGGCAGGATGGTATTACAGGCTTCTGCTCTCAGCTGCAGGGCTTTGTCCAGAGGTCAGCATGTCCTCGGGAAGTGCATCCCTGCAGGAGCGTCCCGTTCTCTCCCAGCATTGCCCCGTGCCCGGCGAAGCTCCTCACATGGTCCAGAGCCTCCCTGGGGTCTTGTACCAGAACAGGCTGCTGACTGCTCTGCTGAGCCTCCGTGTAAGGGTGCTGTAGTGAGTGCAGGCAGTATCGGATGGGCGCAGGACCCTTTTTGCCGCGTCGGAGGGCAGGTACAAACGAGCCTTTTCCCTGGGCCATTCTCACTTGCTGTTCATGCCCCCGCTCTGCTGGGTGGAAGCTGCCTTACACTGAGGCAAGAGGATTCCTGTCCCTTGTGATTTCCATCTGCTCCGATGTAACTGCGCAAGTCAAGGTTCTGCAGATATTTGAAGCTTTTCCCTCTGCCTCTCCCCTCTCGCAGAGGAGGGAAGGGGGTGCGGTGTGCCATCCAGCCAGCAGCCCAGGGATGCCGGTGGACCCGCCTGAGCCAGCACCACTAAGGAGCCTTCTGTGCGTGGTGGACTCCAGAGATGCAGGATCCCCCTTCCTGGAGGCTATGGAAATGGACAGAGCCCTCTCTGAAGGTCCATCCTGGGGACTCCGTCCCTCAGCATCCCAGCTGCTGCTTTGGAGGGGGAAGGTGGGCAATGACACTCGCCTCCATGGCGTCACACTGCAAGGAAACATGCAGGGTCTGGCCCTAACTTGTCGGTGGGCATTGTTCTCTGTTCCAGTGAAGGTCAGGGCTAGCTCAGACAGCATTAACAGTAGATTAATTGGGAAAACTTTTTGTCCTGTGGATAAATACCAACAAATAAAAGAAAAAAAAAAAGAAAGGCAGATGGAAAGCTCTGTGGTACTCCAGAGAAGACAGAGCAGGAAGCTGAGAGGAGTGAAGGAGTAGAAAATGGAATTCACCTGGAGATAATGAAGCAGCAGGTTTTGTCAGACCCTGTTATGTTTATCTAAAAAGAGACCTGCTATTTCAGCAAAACTAAAGAATAAAAATTTAAAAATGGAAAACCTCTGCAAAAACAATTTGACACTTGCTATTGATTGAAGTAATGGAGCAAGCAGAGTTCTAAGAAGTTGTATAAAAGCATCTTTGGTCTGCTTTAAAAATCCCTCTAAAAGATACAGTGACAGTGATATTACTCATACGCTGTTCCCCTATCTGTCTCTTCTCATCTCTAGGTCTCAGAAGCTGAACCGCTCTAAATTCACATGCCAAAGCAGAACCTGTTTTTCCCGACTGTGCCCAGCACGCAGCTCTCAGTCTTGCCTGCACTGCGGAGAAGCAGATATTGCTGTGGAAGAGCCTGGCTGGTGAGAGACACGTGGTTCCTGTTCACCTGCTTAAGCATCAAGTGGTGTCAACTGGGATAACTGGAGAAGGCCATCTCTTTCCCTCATCCTCTGACATCAGGTAGGATGGGTTCTTTCTTAGATCTTGATGTCCCACAGTCAGCAGCAGAGCTTTGTCCTGGGTGGGTCACCGCTTCTGCGATGCGCTCCTTTTGGCTTCACCTCGGAGACCTGTGAAAGATGACGAAGGACCAGTTTATTTTGGATGGCTTGCAGATTGATGTTTTATCTGCCACTGGCTTATGTGTAGATTTTAACATGTTTTAACTTTTTTTTGTGACCAAAGTGCTTTCCAAATTAGTAAATGATACTAGCGAGTTCCTTCCTGTGCATAAACAGATGCAGATTTAGTGTTTTACTCAAATTAGGAAATTATCGAGTAGGGTGAGAAGAACTCTGGTTACAGAATGTTACTGCTTCATTCATTTTGTCAATTGCAGTTTTAGTTATGGATAACACACCATAAGGTGCCTGTTAATTTACAGTAGCATATTTCTGTACAGTCAGGAAATTAGTGACATGAGACTGACTGCAGCACTTGCTGTTTACTCTTTACTGAGTAATATATACATTAACTATGTGCATATTAGAATGGCTTTACAATACATCCAGACTCAGCTGGAGGGTTAAGGTATTTTAGACTTGCATATTCTTCCTGTAGTTAAAAATAGTGTCATCTAAGACCTGACCCTAACGCAGTACATGAAATCAGTGTGACTATTTGTGGAAGGAAGGTTCTGGCAACGTGAAGTTCTTTCAGTGTCTGTAGGGCCAGGCCATAGCCAGCAGACACTGAAGAGCACATTTCAGTGTTTCAAGGGCAGTATTCTTGCATAAGGTTATCTCATTCCTGTCTCCTTCCAGTTAAAAGATCCTAGCAAGGCTGCCTTCTCTGTGCCGTGTGAGCTGCTGCAAAGTCTGTTCAAGCTCTGCTGCTGTTAGCGATGAACACGGGTGTAAAGGCTGGAGAAATGCTGGCACTGTGGGCCTGAAACATGACTTTGACAAAACAAAATGCTGTCAGATTCACAAAGCAAACAGACTTGAAAACAGAGAAAATATTGTTTTACATGTTAAAAGTTTTATCACTCAGCTGTGCTATTTGTAGTAGTAGTAGACATAACATTTGCAGAAAGATGTGACAGATCTATTCAGCTGGCAGTACTGAGTTTCTCTGTGCTGATCCAACATAGACTCACAGAGTCCTAGAACGGTTTGGGTGGGAAGGGACCTTTCAAGGCCATCCAGTCCAACCCCCCTGCAAGGAGCAGGGGACATCTCCAACCAGATCAGGTTGCTCAGAGCCCCGGCCAACCTGGCCTGGAACATTTCCAGGGATGGGGCACCCACCACCTCTCTGGGCAACCTGGGACAGTGTGCCACCACCCTCATTGGAAAACACTTCTTCCTTATACAAAGTCTGAATCTGCTTCCTTCTATTTTAAAACCATCACCCCTCATCCTGTCACACCAGGCCCTGCTGAAGAGTCTCTCCCCACCTTTCCTGCAGCCCCCTTTGGGCACTGGGAGGCTGCTCTAAGGTCTCCCCGGAGCCTCCTCTTCTCCAGGCTGAACAGCCCCAGCTCTCTCAGCCTGGCCTCACAGCAGAGCTGCTCCAGCCCTCTTTGTGGCCTCCTCTGGACCTTCTCCACCAGCTCCATGTCCTTCTGATGTTGGGGGCTCCAGAGCTGGACGCAGCGCTGCAGGTGGGGTCTCACCAGGGCAGAGCAGAGGGGCAGAATCCCCTCCCTCGACCTGCTGCCCACGCTGCTGGGGATGCAGCCCAGGATGCGGTTGGCCTTCTGGGCTGCAAGCGCACATTGCCAGCTCAGGTTGAGCTTCTCATCCACCATCACTCCCAAGTGCTTCTCCTACAGCACTCTTGCCAACAATTCCTGTCCTGTGGTGAAAGTTGTGTGTAGTTGCCTAACAAGACAACTGGCTGTCTTCATTATGCATTTCAGTTTTTTCAGGCTAGAGATAAGACATGCCCAGCTATGCCAGGAATTAAAACAACCCAACACGTCCATTCTTGTTTGTGAAAACGTTGCCCCGTATTCTGAGAGCAAAGCAATTATGTTCTCTGTATTGTCACAGGTTCTGCTATTTAGTGGTAATAGCTGTCAAGCATCAAAAAACCCACAACAAAACAAACAAAAATGACGGAGGATATTCTTTCTAGCAAGTGCCCTACCTTGCTGCCTCTTTTGCTTCTTTTACCTCCAGGCTAACGATACTTCTTCTGAAACAAGACTGATTCACCCCCTCCAGCTACACCAGCAGCTTGCCTCCTAGAGTTTGGTTTTCCTGTTTGCCCTCTTACAGTGGCTTGCTATGAAATGTGCATAATCTGTGCTTTCTTACAGCTCCTGCGCAGCCTTGTGAGAGCAAGGGCTGGCTGGATGAGCAGAACCCGAGGGGCTTTGCCCCTCAAAATTCAGCATATGCATTTCCTTTCTCCCTGAGACTTTTCAGGAGGAACTGCCATTGCCTTGCTGGGAGGCCGCAGCGGTGAGATGCAGACCCGTGGGTGCCTGGCCGGGTAAGCGCTCCTGCGCTCCTCGCAGCGGAGGTGCGTGGAAGGGCTGGGTGCAGGAGATGGGAGGGTCAGAAGCTCCTCGCGCTACTCCTGGGAGACTGCCAGCCCTTTTGTTGAGTCACGCAGCTCCGGCTGGGCTCTGCACGACCGAGGGGAGAGTCACACCCCCACACTACTGCACAGGAGGTGAATACTGGTACCGCCAAGAACACGGTCTCCTTCAGCCTTCTGAGGGACGAGGGGTCAGGGTGTAAAGCTTTGCCACGAGATCACACCTGGCATTTACACAAGCATCCCTTTGGGAGAGGCTGTGCCGCACACACTGCAGGTCGTTCCCGACCTCTAGATTCCCCCTTTGACAGGTCAATACAGCTGATGAGTTTTCTAGGAAGAGTGTGACTGAGTAAACCCGCTGGGGTGGGTGGTGGCTCTCTGAATAAACCCCACAGGGGAAGAGCGCTTGGTGGAGACGGGCAAGGGAGACGTGATGCTCAGAAAATAATGCAAAGAAGCTGGCTTTATCTCGTTGTGAAGGGAACTGGAGGGTGACCTTTGTTTTTCCAGGAGCAATGCTTTCAGGTAAGCATTTTACAAGAAGTTCTGTCCCCTTCTCTTGTGTTACACAAGGCTCAGATGTTTTAAGTGATACTGAACTGCACATCAGTAGCAGCATGAAATCCAAGTGTCCCCTTCCACAAGTGCTCCAGGCCATGGCATGACACCTGGTGTCACGTACTACCTCCCCATATCTCTGAGAGCCTGGTGCCCATTGTGAACATGACCCTTCCCCAGCAGAACTTTAGAAAGACACAATACACTTTTGCTTAAGTCCCCACAGAATTCATGTCCAGGGTAAAATTTAGCCCATGGTATTTTATGACACCAACTTGTAAATAATTTTGCTTCCAAAAAGGTTTGGGGAAATCAAAAATTCCCCGGCTCCAGGCAGGGCAAGGCTAAATTCCCCCATTGTCATAACATGCCGTAGGGTGTGAGATGTGATGGTGATGAACTGCCGTCAGTGTCGAAGCAGAGTGTGTTCAGACTGGAATGCAGTTCACAAGTGGCTGGTGCAAATTCTTTTTATAGTGGAACCTTTATTTCGCACACGTCCATCCAGATAAATAAGATTCTGTATTGTCCAATCAGTAACAGATTCTTTGTGATTTAGTCTTGCCAGTTTTTTAAAATAGTTAGCATCAAAATGCTGGTGGCCTGTATTCCCTTGTCCTTGCTTATGCGCCACGACTATTCAGTACTGGGTGAGTAAAAATGGCCCGTCCCTAAAAAGCTGGTCACCCGGGCTCTGCCTGCCATCCTGACCTCCAGAGCACAGCGCCAGCACCGCTCACCAGCAGCTCAGTGACCCTCTGGGCTTGTACTGGAGACGCAGGGAGACAGCCAGCCCTGACCGTATGGATGGAGTAGTAATTTATTACAGTATCACCCTCTGTGTCCTCCTCGGAGCGACAAAACAGCAACAGTTATTTGTGCAAACCATTCAACACAAACTTAGGCAGGACTTTGTTAATCCGTGTTGGGGGACACAGAGTCCTTTGATGGCAGTTGGTTTCTCACATTTCCTTAAAGAATATGTGTGTGTGTGTATTGCAGAAAGGCAGAAAATAATTGAAAGAATTACTCTTTTATTTTTTTACTTCTTATTTGCTCGTTAGGGATTCATTAGAAGGAAACCTAGGCAATGAGGAAAGTCAAGAAATCTCACCAGGAGCAACACCCACATGTACCCACAAGTACCAAATGCCTGCATGCACCTGCATTCAATTGATGCGAAGAAGCTGAATTTAGAATGCACTACAGAACAAAACAGGGCCAGCTGGAGGATTTCCTGTAAAAGAAAGGAAAAGCCTAGGGAGGCAGCAGGCAGAAACACTTAGCTGTGACGCATTCCTCCTGGTGTGAGTATTGGATCTGGAAGGAGGGGAATGGGAATGGGAATGTCTTGGTTTGGTCATTTGGCCTGGTGAACTCTTCCAGTTAAGGCTTTTTTCATCTAGCATTCAAAATGTGGGAGGGTTTTTTATTTTTATATGTATTTTTAAAATGTGTATATATACGGGGTGAGGTAGAGTAAGTACTCGTTACAAAAGGCTCCAGAAACACTGTGCTGCTGTCTCTGAGCACAAAGAGAAGCAACAGACAATACAGAAAAGCTTGTCAGGGTTACTGTGAGCTGTGTGACTTACAGCTGTGTAAGCTGTGTCGGGATTTGATGTGAGAAAGGCTTTTGTTGGTGAGCACTGGTGCCATGCGTTTTGGGTTGCCGCCCTCTCCCGAGAGCGGGCAGGCGAGCGCTCACCTGCCTGCAGCATCTCCTCGCTGTGCCGGGGGAACGGGTGCTGGGGCTGCAGCTGCTTCGTGGCGACTTTGGGGAAGAGGTGGGTTTGGCGAGATCCCGGTGAGGGCCCTGGTAACCAAGGGGCTGCAGGCAGCTGTGGAGGCTTTCGGCAGGAGCCCTTGCTGCTGGGATGCTGCTGCCGACAGGCACGCGCGTGGCGCAGTGCAGCCGCTGGCCCGTTCCATCCCAGCCTCGTCTCGTCCTCCCACACTGGCAGCTCGTGCCGCGTGTGCGGGGAGCCTGGGGGTGCCTGACCGCAGCACCGCAGGGAGCGAGACCCTCGGTCCCATCCCTGCCCCATACAGCTGCTGTGCTCTGTCACCTCTGGCTTTCCTACAGCGGCGACGATGGCCAGTGGCACTCACAGCTCCATAAAACACCTTGTAGGTTTGACTGTTTCACAGACTTTCAAAGTTGCTAGGTTTCCAGGATTTCCATTACCAGGCAGTAACAAAAAAGCCTCTTTAAGTCAAGTAAAAATGCATTTCAGTCAGTACTTATCTTGCAGTCTCGATCTCATCATACCTCTAATTTTAACATAGGCTGAGTCATTTACATCCTACTGCTTTAAAGTCAGGCTGTGGAGCATGGTCTTGTTCTGGTACGTTTGGGAAGTAGAACAATTTTTCTCTGTCTTAGTCAGATCTGCCCTGCCAAGCTTCTATCACTCGGTGCTCTTAAATATAAAAATAACACATAGCTGGGGATGATTTGCAGAGTTAGTTTTATTACTGTAAGCAAAATTGAAACATGAAGGATGCCGGCTTACATTATGCAGATTGATTTATAAAAATAAATTGAGTGAATGTATTAGTCCCAATGAAGAATTTAACCTTGTTTTGACATAATTCCTTGAGGAAGAATTTGCATTGTCTACGCAGGGCAGTAGTTAGGCAGTACTGGCTTTCTCTACTTTGTTTATCTGTGGCCTCTCAGTTCCTTTCCTGCCTGTCAAACCCTCCTCTAAGGTTGCAGTTGTTAATGTTTTTATGCTTAAGGTATTCTGTTGTTCCCTACTCTTGTTCTTGAAAATAGCTGGTTTGGTTTTTGCAAATCCAGAGACCTACATTTGAGACAGGCTTTTAGCGTGGAAGTTGTAGGTGGAACAGCTGTAGTCTGGCAGTGCAATAAACTACTGGAAGCAGTTGTGATGCGAAGCCTTGACAGCAGGTAGAGCTGTTCCAGATGTCGTATCCACAAGCGCGTATCCCTGCATCTGCGGGGAGAGAAAACAGAAAATGCAAGGGGAACGCCACATACACACGTGATTGTAACACACCTAAAATATTGAACTCCTGGGCTTGCAGTTTAGGAAGAGCATGGCAAAGCTAGAAAACTATTGAAAATGGGACAACTCGAGGACTGCAGGATTGAACAAGCTTGATCTGTTTATGTACAAAATCTGGTTGTGTATCTGGGTTGATCTAATTTTGCATTCACAGGTTAGTTTCTTCACACGAATTTGAATTGTAAAGCAGTGACTGAGTTTTATTATTTTTTTTCTTTACTTTTGCTTTGAGTTTATTTGAACCTGCGTCTCGGCAACAACTTGGGTCTTCGGACAGCGTAGGTTGTAACGGAAGTGAACGTGTGCGTTACACCAGCCTGTGCCGGGATGTTTCCCCTCTCGCTATGTAGCAGGTCACAGTGCTGCGATTCTACCTCCAAACGGTGCCGTCCTGCTGCGCTGGCACGGGGAGGTGGACGGGCTGTGAGATGAGCCCTGGGGCTCAGCCGCGTGGTTGCAGTGTTCCTCCCAGGCCAGCGCAAGTCTAACCTGCTAACGCGAAGAGTCACTTTGCACAGCCAAGAACCCTCTGGTCTGCTAGGCTGGTCCTGGCAAGGCTCGGGGATGTCCTCGCGTACAGAGACAGGCTAGCAAGTGTTAGCCACGTTAGTGGAAACAACATATCTTTTAAATGGAACAAGATAACTTGGGTTTAGTTAGCTTTATCTGTTTATTTTCTACCTCTAAGTAGTTTCAAATCCAACTTACTGCTCTGCTAGCTGAAAGTAAAACATTTTACAATGGCAGAGAAAGCCAATACATTATTCAACAGGGGCTGTTTTGTTTGCTTTGTATATAAGTCACTATGTGTTATCTACTTTAAAAGTTGGTTTAGTTGAAAAAAAATGCTAACTATTATGTATAATTCTGTTTTCCACATTTATGATGTCCTATAAGCGACAACAAAAAAAGACAATGGTAGCAGAGTTTTTATTTATTTGTAGGAAGTCATTCCAGGATTAGAAGTTTGTAGTGCAAAGGCACATCATGTTATGCCTCTTTGAGGCTTCTTACGTGCTCTTCATTGCCCAAGGCCTCAGTATAAATGGAAACAGGCTCCGCATGTTCACGAAGGAGTGTGAGGTGCGTTACCTGGCACCTGTCAGGCATGAGCTTGGGCTCCCCTTTGCTGCTGGGTGGAGTGGGCCTCGTTGCGCTACCTTGATGGCACAGGGCCTGCAAAAAACCCCTTGTTCCCATCTCCTGCGCTGCCCCAGCAGGAGCCGCGGTCCCCCCGGGAGGACCTGCGAGCTCTCTGTGTGCCCCCGCTATGCTCATTGCCTGTTTCAAGCCCAGTCCAAAGTCCGAGGAAATAAATAAGACTCCGCTGACTTGTCCGCTGTTTGCCCTGGTGTTCAGCCTGCCAACGAGGCTGACAGTGGTGATCTCTGGTGGTGTTTGTGTTTCCGGAGACCACAGAATCTCCAGCCAAAGACCAGGCCTGTGGGACCGGATGCTGGACAAATGCAAAGCAGGAGGCAGGAGACAAACGCAGGCAGGTGTGGGAGAAGATGTTTGTGCATCGTCTGTTTGGTTGCAGGGTGATCGGTCTTCTCTTGCGATAGCTGTATCATCTGGCCATGCCCCTCAGTCCTCTACAAGCAGGTGTCAGCCACTAAAACAGGCTTTGTCTCATTGCCAGTTCCCTGAAAGCTGCCACCTGCCAGAGCTGGTTTTCCTACTTGTAGCTGTGGGTTTATTTGCTGCTTTTAAAAACCTTGCACAACCAGCGAGGCAGACACAAGCTCGCATGTTAATTTAATTTCCTTCCCTAGTGACTGCTGCCCTATTGCATCCCGTATCGTGCGTGGAGCATTCCAGCTCTCTCACAAAACAAGAGATGATGGAGCATGTAGCAGCGTTGACTGATGTCGCTTGTCAGGTGCCTTCTACAGGACACAGTGAGGCTGAGTGTTTGTAACGCACTCAAGAGGATATGTCAGTCTGAATTTCTCCGTGGCTTCAGTACAACGGTAGAAATGGTGCAATTGGAAACACCACTTCCAACATTGAAGATAAACTTATTAAGACAAATGTAGACTAAAATAAAGGAACACTTAAAAAATTATTAAAAAGCAGACAAAGGTGGATCCTGTGAATAGCATGTGTCAGGGCAAGGCTTCAAGTAGGTTGTCCCTTTGCACCACCTGCTTGTCTAGATTTGGCTTGTAGATGATTAAACTGACTTTTTTGCTGGTGCACTTTAGAGTTTGAAAGCTCTAAGCTTCTTCAAAGCAAATTTGCCTTTTGCAATGTAACTGAAAAATGCAGGTATTAGTTGCAATGAAGTTAGTATTTGGCTAGGCAACTGAGAACTTCTGTTCTCAGGCTGCATTTGGGGTGTTTTTAGGGTAGCTGATTTCTGCTCCGATGTGCAGTATGCACATTTATACTAGCAAGTTAAATTCGTCAGTCTTGAGATCAGATTTCTTTTCTTATCTGTCTCTTCCATTGAGCTTTCTTTAAGATTGCAAAACCTTCCTACAGAAGAAAGACTTTTCCCAGGGGATGGCAAAAGAAATGTTGCGATGCTGTCTGCTGCCAAGGACTAGTGTACTTTGTACACGCTGAAAGACTCAAACCAGCTCGTTTGCTGGCAGGAATAAGGTCACAGTGGCTTTCCCCTCACCAGTTGCTCAATTTAATGGATATTTTCTATTTTCTGTCATTATAAGGAGCATTGTCATTTTGGCTTGTGGCCCACTGATGATAAGACAGAATGCCCTCTGGCTCCTGCAGCTCTCCATCTGTCTGTGCGCACCTTCCTTTGAGAACCGCTGTCCGCAGATCCTTCTTCCTGCCCGCTGCCAGCTTCGCGCCGTGGTGGCTCCACTTGAGCAAGGACTTGCTGAAGGTGCCTAGGCTGAAGCCACCCATTCCCTGCTCTGTCACCCAAGTGGCAGAGGCTACTTTCGGAAGCTGCTGTCTGCTCCTGCCTGAGCTGAGCTTTCCTGTGTGTTGGCATGGACTGGCAGCTCCGTGGAGTAGCAGAGCAAGCACAGGCAGGATCCTCGGAGTATATCCAGATGAAGAACTACGTGTCCAGTATGCCAGAACATGAACTCGTCACTCAGAAGTTATCCTAAGTGAAGTCTTCACGTGGACAGTGCCTGACAGTGAGGTAAGCTGCCTTGCACGCAGCAGACACTGAGGATGTCTGTGCGAGGAATTCCTCTGCTGTAGGTTCACGCTGTAGCTGACTGCACACTCAGCTCTTCAGGCAGGCTGACTCCAAGACCCACACTGGATTCCCAACATGACCCTGACCTCTGCCAGGAGCGGGGATGCCATCAGGGCTGCCAGTCCAATGGCAGAAGCATTTTTCTTTACATTGGGTTTTGTGTAATCTGTGCAGCTCTGGGACTCTGTAAATGTCTTTTTTTGGCAGTGAAGAAATACTCTGGTGATGGGACTCTTGTAACTTGTGATTGCTGCCCCACTGGAGAGATGCTCTGAGAAGGCACGCTGTTTTCTGTTTGCTCTGCTGGTACCATAGGGGGGAAAAACAGCATAGGAGGCACGTGAAGCCCTCTGGAGAAGAAGCAGAGGACTTTGAGCTGGGCGTAGGGACAGTAATTGCCCTGCGTTTATCTGAATTGAGTTAATCATGCAATTGGTTTGTCAGAGAGGGTGTCCAATAAAAGGGTGTTTGGTGACTGAGCAAGGGGTGAGCTGAGAAGATCTGTGGCTGTTACGGAGCAGAGAGAGGGAGAGGGTCAATGGCTTGTGCTCCTGTGTTCCCATGGGATTAATGTGGTAAACGCAGGCAAACGCAAGCAATTATTAGCATTCAAAAGCAGCTGATGTGGTCACTTAGCGCCATTTTGCGTCCTTGCCTTCAGGTGGGGCTTATTTTCCTGTCTGTAAAACGGGAATGACAGTCCCTGTCCAGAAGCCTCACTGTACCCTCTGCTAGCAGTCACGGAGCTGCTGTGGCTGTCTGAAGCGATTTGTCACGATCCCTTTCTTGGGAGTCGCAGTGTTTCTGTTCAGCAGAGGCACAGCTAACCTGGAAGTAAAGGGGTGAAAACAGTAAGTGTGAGGTTTGTGTGTTGCACAGAAAGAGGAGACAGCCTGTGCCAGTAAACCATGAGGTGGCCTGCAGAGGTGGAGCTGCGAATGCAGGATGCGATCTAGGATCCGTCTGAGCTTTGAAAGTGTGTGTGGTAATCGGAGAATGGTCATGTTTCCTGCTGCCATAGCTGCCAGTAATTTGGAAAAGGGCTTTGGCACAGAGACACGTATGTGATGACACTGGGTTCATGGATGTAGTTAAAAACCAGCCAAACCCTGCCCCAGAACACAGCAGATAAAGACTCATTTCTCCTCTGTGGAGGCTCCCATGTGTTGCAGCGGAGGCTGGGGCCTGTGTTTCAGATGGAGCAGTCCCGCAGGGCTGCTGTGCTGCGGGGGATGCTGATGCAGAGCCTTTTCCTGGGCTCAGAGCTGCTCCCTGCCGTGCCTACGCCGGCTGTGGCAGAGCTCTCCTCTGGTGCTTTCTGGGTGTTTGCTGCTTTGGCAGTCTCAGGAAAGGAAAGATGAAGGTTTCTGATGCTCATGGTGTATGTGGCCTTTTTCTTTTCACTTTCTCCCTCCACAGGCTACCCAGTAGTCCTTTAACAGTTCTGTGCCACCTCTAGTTTTACAGAGGTTTTACACTTGTGTTCCCTGCCATTTTCCACATTCTTTCATGCTCCAATGGTATTTTTTACTTTTCAGTTTGTCTTCTAATCACCTCCTCTTCTCCTGCCTGCCTTCTCCACCTTTCTATCTTGAGTCCTGGGCTCTGGCGCGTGGGTGGACAGTGGCCAGCGGAGCACATGGTGCATCTAGCAGGGAAGAGTGAATGTTTCTCACCTGAGTCAGCCCTGGGAGGCGGCCACAGCAAATAAACAGTTTCCAGATTTGGTCTGTGGTGCATCCTGATACTGAAGCATGGATGTTTTGGGGTAAGCCGTGCACATCAGAGCCTTCTGTTACTGAGGAACGAAATCCTGCAGAACTAATGGCTCCCTGAGGGCATGCAGAGCTGGATTTTGGCTTTGGGCAGCAGCTGAAGCTATCCTGTGCAACTGGACAGGAACTGGAAGCGAGTGGGACTGTAGGTGTCTCTGCTGCTCCTTCCTCCTCACGGGGAGGGCTCCTCACACTCTTCCCCTGCTCCAACATGGGGTCCCTCCCACGGTCCTCCATGATCTGCTCCAGTGTGAGTCCTTCCCAGGGGCTGCAGTTCTTCACAAACTGCTCCAGCACGGGTCCCTTCTGCAGGATGCAGTCTTTCAGGAATGGACTGCTCCAGCGTGGGTCCCCCACAAGGTTACAAGTCCTGCCAGCAAACCTGCTCCAGCACGGGCTTCCAACGGGGCCACAGCCTCTTCTGGGCATCCGCCTGCCCCGGCATGAGGTCCTCCACGGGCTGCAGGGGGATCTGTGCTCCTCCATGGGCTGCAGGGGCACAGCCGGCCTCACCGTGGGCTGCACGGAAATCTCTGCTCCGGCACCTGGAGCAGCTTCTGCCCCTCCTTCGTCACTGACCTTGGTGCCTGCAGGGCTGCTTCTTTCCTCTCACATATTCTCCATCTTTGGATGCAGTTGCACCGCAACTTTTTCCCCTTTGTAACTGTGCTGTCCCAGAGGTGCTACCATCGTCGCTGATGGCTTGGCCTTGGCCAGCGGTGGGTCTGTCATGGAGCCGGCTGGCAGTGGCTCTATTGGACGTGAAGGAAGCTTCTAGCAGCTTCTCACAGAAGCCACCCCTGTATCCCCTCCACTACCAAAATCTTGCCACACAGACCCTGTGCATCATTCTAACAGTCCCTTCTGCTTCTGCAGCTGTGCTAAGGAAACCTCTGCCACAGTCACCCGCCGAGGACGTGCGTGAACTGCGGACCTTTCGGCTTTCAACATACACCTGGTGCTTCCTTCCCGAGGCTGTTGCGTCTCTATAGCACAGGTGATTGCAGGCCAGTACAGGGCGTGCCGGATCGGATGACGTGCTGTCTGGCGCGGCCCAGACAGTTTCAGTGAAACTCCTGTCGATGAGACGCTCCAGCTGACACCATGCCGCGCCGTGGGCTGGCTGGTAGGGCTGTCGGCAAGGGCTGTGCCAGCACCAGCGCACTCCCTGAGCTGCTGCCTGGGCCTTGGGGTAACATCAGCTGTCGGAGGGAGTTTCCACAGTCAGCTGGTTGCATCCCGCGCTGTTACCAGGCGGAGCTTCTTTAAAAAACTCCCTGGCGTACATCGCCAGATCCAGCGACATGGGCTGTCTTTAACCATGGGAGTATTCTCCTAGAACCATCTCCACACCAAGTAGCGCTCGGCATCCTTCCCTCGCACGGGGATGCTGTGAGGATGAATCTGGTCAGGTATATTGGAGGCATCTACTTCCACAGCATCCAGACACCTTACGGGTGTTCGATTATAGTAATGTCAGCCCCATCAAACGTCCAGAGGGACAAAATAATTGTGAGAGGATGCTGTTCCTTTTTTTTAACATTTGATTTCTCTTTTATTACTTGGGTTAGAGCCTTTGTTCCAAACACAGTCCAAACTGCCTTTGAAATCAGAAATGTGACTGCCCGCAGATGCACCACGCTATTTCCTTTCTTTTTCAGATAGTCTAATTCTTTTTTTCCTTACTCCTTCAAGCAGGCAGCCTCTGGGGTGTTTTACAGTGCTACCGGTGTTTAACATGAGGAGGCTGGAGGCTGATGTAGGCAATGATGACGTCGCTTTCCAAGGTTGCGCAGCGAATCACTGTCAGTGCCAAGAATAGCACCCCAAGTCTCCCGGCTCTCTCTAGCCCACCCTAAACGCCACAGCCTGCCTTGTTCCTGGTGAGCACGATCTGATTCATAATGCAGCAGTTCTGCTGTAAGGCTGGCTGCCTCTCTGCAAGTCGCCTCTGCTGCTGCAGAGAAAAGCAGGCAGGCTGAGGCAGCAACAGAGACTGCACACGTCTGTAGCAAAAAGTCTAAACCCAGAAACGATATTTAGCAGCTTATCTACAGATAAGCTCATAAAATGCACTGACTGGTTAAAAATAGGCTTTAAAGTTCTTGGCAAACATCTCAAACTTTATATTCTTTGGTTTTTGCTGCAGTACAAAAATACCATTTCAATGATTCTGATTCATTTTGCTTTTTCTGGTCTTTCTGGAAAAGTACCAAATTATTGATGGGTGTTTTTTGCTTTTAATTATGTTCTTGAGTGCTAAACCTACTCCTGCTATTTGCTTGCAGTACGTTTAGGCTATGTTTAGGCAAGTACAAATGTAAGTGGTTATTCAGTGCCTTTGGCACTCTGAACAGAATGTACCGAACTCCCGGGGCTTGTTACAAAGCCTCGGCCTCCGGCACTGAGCCTGTGCAGTCAATAGCTAAAATATGAGAACTACCTGGGCTTGACAGAGGGAGCGCAGAGGATCAGGGAAGATCATGGATCATGAACTTGAACGCAGTTTTTGTCCTGGGGACTGGGTGAATGAAATAAGGGGACTCCTGTGATGTGCTGGGTGCTGGCAGCTAAGGGTGCTGTCGAGAGGCCGGCTGTGTGTGTGGTGCCTGTCATGCTGGGGCCGGGTTTAACGTTGTCGTCTGTGGATCCTTTTGCAGTGTGTAGTTTACTGATGAAGCTCTTGTCAGGCTGTATCAAGCTCATTGTGTTCCTGACTCCTAACGGAGGCTTTCCTTCTCCGAACACCACAGTTGTTGGAAGTGAAGTCAAACAGTGCGAAGCCACTGCCTGCTGCATGTCCGTTTGTCCGTTGGCAGCAGCCTGGGATTTTTACAGTTGTTTGCCTTGTTACTCAACCTATTTTAAGCTCTGATGGAATAAGGATGGCATTTGATCACAGTACTGGGCACAACTGTTTGGCATTTATAACCCATCTTTTAAACCAGAGGTTTTTTCCATGTATGCCTGTGTCTTCAAATAACTTCAGACTTGTGGCTTTAGACTTGTGTGCTCTTCTGCTGGCCTTTCCCTCTTACGAGAGAGCTGCTGACTTTCACTCAGATCAGATGGGTGTTGCTCACCCAAGTGAGAACCCCTCAAAGGAGGGAGCACGTACACTGAACAGAGCACTTCCTAGCCTCCATCCTTGGTCTGGTTCTCATGGTGGGAGTTAAGGACGTCTTTGTATCTCTGCTGTCTTATTGAATTTTCTTTATCATCTCTACGTGTGTGCCACTGTCTTCTGATCTTGGGTTTGTTGAGTAGGTGGCACACTATGTAACGACTTTAATATCTAGCACTACAGGATAAACCTCTCCCGTTGTGGAAATGATCAGCTGCTAATCTACCACATAAAACACTTAAAACTGGTGCTCTGCATTTTACCCACAGGACCAAGACTTCTGAGAGCAGCTGGTCCTGCACACTTGGTCCCTCGACTCTTAGTGGATTAGATGCATTTATGGCTAGCAGCGAAGTTTGGCCATGTGTCACTTGTTTTAATACTGTGCAGAGCAAGGCAGAAGGCTTGTTTCTTCTTGCAAGTGAACGTAGCCAGGAGATGAATGTTTGCCATCTGGAAGGAAAACCAGGACTGGCAGTAACATGAAGTCAGGGCGGGAGGAAAGAAAAAGGAAGCGCGCAGCTGAGAGAAGGCCAGAGTACAGAGAGGAGGAGAGGCAGGTCGTGAGATGTCTGTCGTGGTTGTCTCTCATCTCCTTGTGCAATAATCTGAGAAACTCAGGAAAGTAAATCACCAAAGCTGCTGCTTTACACTTGCTTCACAGCCAGTCCTTGGGTGGTAAGGAGAACCATGGGACCTCTTGGCTGCTTTATTCCATACAAGTGTTTTTCAAGACCTGCGCAGATAACCAATACCCATAAAACTAACACGCGTTTACTGTGATTTGAAATGAGATTTCTACCCATACATTCTCCTGCTTCTGTGTTTTGATGGCCAAGTTTTTGTCAAAACTCTGCCTTTTGTTTTTGTATTTCCAAGCTGCACAGGCATGTGCTAGCTTTGGGGTAACTGTGCACCGCGTTCCTGTACATACCTGATACCGGTAACGCCCTGGGAGCGGGGCTGGAGACCTCACTCTAACCTCTGAAATCGGGAGCCCAGTTCTGAGACTGCTGGGTTATTGTGCAAGCCAGTGCTTGATGCGTGAAAGAAAATCACATTCTGCATGAAGTAAAATTACAGCTGCTGAAACCTCCGTGCTGTATCTAATGTAGGTTACAAAGAAATCTGGAACAGCTGGTACGTTACAGTAAACTCCAGTTTGTGCTGTTGGGGCCTAAAGACAGCTTGTTACTGCAAATGCTGTTTCCCCTGGAAGACCTTCACTTGCAGTAAGGAGCTACCGATAGCAGTTTGGCCAGACAGGTGCAGAACAGGCACTGTGCCCAGCCACGGCCCCACTCCTGCCCTCCAGTTGCGGGCGGGGGGCTCCATGCAGCCCCTCCATGCAGGGATGGGGGCCTGGCCGCGCCCTGTGCTGGCTGGACAGTGCTGTGCCGCTGGCTGGACAGTGCTGTGCCGGGTCCGCAGCGCGGGGGAGGCACTGCTGCGGGGCCCCGGCAGGCTGCTGCGCACACCCGGCCGCTGGAGTTGGCGTCACCGCGCTCAGGAGTTTGCGGTAACTGAGGGTCAGAAGATTGACTGGTTTATTTTATTTTTCCCCAAGAGAATTCCAAAGCGTGAGGAGAGCGGTGCTGCCGCTGTGCATGCTCTGCAGCTCATCGGAGGCGGCAGGATTTTGGGCGGTGCTGGGGGATTGACCTTGCCTCCCTCTCGGGGTCTCTGGTCAACGGTACGTTGGGACAGGCCGAAGTGAAACGTGTGCATGCTGGCTCGGAGCACGGCACGGAGGGGCTTTGCAGCTCAGAACTGTTTAAGACAAGGTTAACATCGTGTCCATCCTGGTCTTACTAAATCAGACTTATTTCCCCCCCCATAATGGATCTTATTCTTACATGTACTTCATTGCTATTTCCTTTCTGTTTTCAGGATTATGAACCTCTCTGCAGCAAGGTGTGAAGCGACCAGATTCCGGCTTAGATCAAAGTCCCTAGGATTCACTTGTGATTTCCAGTAAGGCTTCTTTAAGCTATTTCTGATTAACATTTTGAAGTCATGAACTTTTATTTTGGGTGTCTGAAATGCCATAGGAATTTTCTGATGAGGTACCTTTTGAAAAGTCGTTACACTTTAGTGCCCTGTGTCTGTTATTTTCAAAAATAACCCGTGTCCTGTAAAAACAATTTCTCACAAAGCTTTGAACGTGTTTTCCAGTACTTCTGGGGGTGTCCCTGATCTAAGCTCTGGTTTGGTGTGAATGCACAAGAAGCTGAAAGAGAAACTGATTGCTTTCTGCATCTCGCCTCCATTTTTCCCCTTGTGCTAAGGGCCATAAAGCAGAAAAGTAATTGAAAAATGGTAGCTTAAGACAGTGCTGTATATAAAACTGAGAGCTGGTTACCCTTCCTCCTCCTCGCCTCTCTGCTCTGCCAGTAATGGACTGGGGTACGAACGGAGGTGTTTGTTTCACTGAGGCAGGCTGGCTGACAGCTCCTCTTGCGCTGTTACTGGCAGCCTCCGGCCCCTGGACAGGCTGCCTGTCCTGCGGTCACCGCACAGCTGACTGCTGGGTGACCGGCTTGCTTTACTTAGAAGGCTGGGACATCCGTAGGCTGTAACACGATAAATGGTGAGCAGCTGAACGCTTTGGAGCATATGAAGAACAACACAGAGAGGGTGGATTTTATTGCATTTTGATCTCTTTCCATAGAAACACAAGGAATACTGTGGTTTTCCTTATTTGTGTGGTCCTGATGCAGTGTTGTGAGTTGCAAAGAATGGTTGAAGCAGTGTTTGTGCTGGTACAGGGGCTGAAGTGTTTCCTGTCATGGAAAAGATGAACAAGCCAATTCCACATCACCTTTCTTTTCTGAGACCTGTGAGTACTGTCAGTGTTGCTGCTATTTTAATTTACGAGCTGCTGCCCTGTGTGGTATCAGCACCATTGCCATGCATGGTCAAGTGTCACCTTTCCAGGAGCGGCATGAAAGGAGTCAAAGGGCACAAGCCCTCCCGGTACTCTCTCTGCCCGTCTCCTGCTCTTCACATTGTGCTGTACCGTACGCCGCTTGAGCCAAAGCAGGGGCAGGAGAGCACAGACCAAAGGTGGCAGCAGAAGGTGGGGGGCATAATGGGACCAAAGGGAGGGGAAATCTTGGAGCAGTGGGTAGAGAAGGCCAGGGCACCATCCTTGGTGTCAAAAATCTTTCTGTGATCGTGGTCAGCACCCTGTGCTGAGGGAAAAGCAAGCCTTCGGAAGTATTCTCTGTCCTTCCTGCTGATGACAAACCTGGCCGCAGTAGCCTGTACTTTGAGCAAGCAGAGAGAGCTGTCCCTTCCTCCTCAAGGGTGGCCAGCCCTGAAGAAATCCATCCCAGGTGTGTCCCCTGCCGTCACTACTGTGGGAGTCAAGCCTCCTGCTCTGGCAAGCTGGAAGGGACGTTAAAGACTAGCGATAAACGAGCCTGACGCAGCTCTGAGCTTTTTGAAGCTCTTGTTCCCAATCAGACATGATATGAAAGCCTTATTCTACTGATGGATGATGGAGTACTGATATGCAGTCTCTGTAAGGATGAAATTGTCAGCTGATTTTTGCTTGTGGAGGCCTTACACATGTGGAAGACAGCAGCTGTATTTGCTGGAAGCAGCTAGAAGATGCAGAACTGTCAGAGTCTCTTGGCTTCTGATCTGAACAGCTCTGACCAAGAAGCACGGAAATATTAAATGGAAGAACTTGCAGGTTCTTTTTGAGGTTCTTTTTTCTTGCTACAATTGCAAGCAAAGACAGCCAGATCTTTCTGGAACATATGCCTACAGTGAAAAGCCCTGGGTGCATTTGCCAGCATTACGGGCAGTCCGTATCGGGCTTGACTGAAAAGCAGCTTATGTGTGCGCACCAGGTGCTTTGTGCACAAACTTGGAGAACAAGATGCTGATTGCTCCTGAGGCTGTTATTTCCACAGGTGTTCAGAAAGGGACAGTTGGACAGAAATCCTCTTTAGGGAATCAAGACACTTGGGTCTCTTTTTCTGTCAAAGAGGGAAGATGGTCTGATTATCCCTTCTGCAGTCATCACCCAGACTGATGGTGCATCATCTTGAGCCAGCACATATCCCTTGTAGCGGGTACAGAACCAGACAGCCAAGAGACTTGTTGGAGAATTTCCTTTCCTTTTGCTTCCTTGGGAGCAGAAGCTTCTTCCTGCACCCTCAGGCACCAGGAACTGCTCTTCCCTAGACTGACGAGTCCTTAACATCAGCAGAGTTGTTCCGTCTCTGCTCGGTCTGCCCCTTAGTATCCAGCTTGCTCAGTAGCCAAGCAGCCAGAAGCTTTCTACAGCTTGGTACCTTTGACAGTCTCCTGGAGTACATGGGCCAGACGCTCTAGGAAGCAAAGTAGTGATGCAGTGGTGAAGCTGGCAGAGCCTGCCTGTGCTTGATATTAGAGCTTGTTCCTCTGTGTGTGCGTGCACTCATGCATATCTCCTCTTCAGCAGTTTATCTCCCTCTTCTCTTTAGTGCTTTATCTCAGTTCTGCTCTTTAGTGCCCATTATCTCTTGTCAGCTATCTGCATTACAGAGTGTAAGACACTGTTTAGGAGGAGTGCTGTGACTCCACCGTGACTGTCATCCCCAGGAGAGCCACACAGGTGTGGGTGATGTGTGTTTCATGTGAGCGTGCTTCTCCTGGGGCAGTAGCACAGACACCTGATCTTGCAGCTGGCTGCTGTAGCACATCGCATACTTTGGTCTTTCCATCTCTGCTTGGGTGGTTTTTGTAGACAACTGAAGCTGAGCAGCCTGCCTGCTGTCTGTCTGCAGTTCCACCATCCTGATACGCTTTCCTCTATCATTCATTAATGGATGAGTACCTTATGCAAGCACTGTTGATTAGCTTCATAACCACCTTTCTGTAAATCATTTTCCATCTCTGGCTGCATGCTTTGTTCATCTTCCGTGTGATGACACTGGTTCTCCCGTTTCCCAGCAGCGTGGCCCCGCTGCACACAAGGAAGTTACGCAGGAGTCAGGCTGGAGCGAGCAAGGAAGACTCTGTCCCTGGGGGCTTTTGTGCTCTTCACAGGTACCTGAAGTAACCAGAGAAAGTGGCTGGTGTCCAGAATATGCAAATGCAAGTGGGTGACAAATGAACTAGTGGTCCATTTTTTGATTAATTAAGTAAAACAGTTGTCCTTAAGCAGGCAGTGTGCTGGGGAAGGACCCTCCTGTGTTCCTGTGGCTACAGGAAACTCGTCTGCTAAAATGGAAGCCTGGTGGGCAGAGCCCAATCGGATTTTGTGCCCGGCACAGCGTATTGCTTGGGGACTGCTGCCCTCGGCCTGTGGTTGCAAGAGATGCATAGCTGGCAGGAAGGCAGCAAGTGTGTGCTACTTACACATACATTGCCTTATGGCTGTCTTCCCAGCGCCCAGATGTATGCTTGCTCTAGGATGCTGGGACCTCCCTCTCTGCTGCGGTAGACACGTCTATTATTAGCTCAGTGGCAGCTTTCCATATGCCAACACTCGTGACTGCAGGACTGTTTAATTTTCACTTCTCTGAAGTATTTAATTTGTCAGCTGTTGGCTTCTATTCATTAAAGACCAAGCCTCAAAGTCCGTACCTAGATTTTTGCTCCATTAGGGCTGAAGCACAGATCCTGTCTGAACAGACCATTATACCTACGCAGAATCAGAGGTGGGATAAGGTCTTACATCCAGAAAGTCAGTCACCGCTTGACTAAGGGGTAGAAAACCCCTGTCTTCAGAGATAAGTGTCTCGTCTCCCTCCTTCTGTTAACTTCTCTTCAGAGAAATTAAAAATCAGTTCTGCTAAAAGTACTGCCGGCTTGCAGTTCAGTGCCCGACTGCGGAGATGTGGTGTGCAGTTACCAGTGCCTGTCTGCAGGTGCTGGCACTTCGCTGGTGGCTGAGGATAGCTGCTGCTGTGAGATAATCACTCAGCAATTCACTGCTGGGGGCCTCTCTTTAATTATTGAATGCCAGAATAGATGTATATTGAATTACCTTGCTGGCAAATATAATCTCCAGCATCTCGTGTAACTACAATATTCTCAGTTTTCCTACTTGCGTAACATGAAATCTTCTTCAAAGAATCAAAAAAAAAGTCAAAATATGTTTTTATATGTTGTTTCTATAGCAGTACGTGTTTTCAGAGGGTAACAAGTTGTACGCTGGCTTTGAAAATAGCCTTCCCTGGCAGGCAGGGGCATGTGATTACTCCTGTTTAAAGTCAAGCCTGCACTTGGATGTGCAGCCGAACGAAGCAGGATGTGCGTGGTGCACTATCCAACCACCCAACCAAAAAAAAAGAGAGAGCAGCAACCTCGTTCTGTTCTCTCATTTCTGAGGTATTTAATTTGTCAGCTGTTGCAGAAGATCTGGCTAACACATCCCGACGAAGGTGCAGCCGGTACTTCTGGCCCTGCGGTGCGTGACACCGGGAAGGCCGCCTGTGTCCGTGCAGGGTCCTGTGGGAGTCGCTTGCGGTAGCATGTGAAGACAGCAGGGAAGAGAGAAAATCAACATACACACTTGTAATTTTTCCCAGCTTGCAGAGATGCAAGTAAATGCTAGTGTTCCCCTTCATCCCTCCTCCTCCGTCCTACTGTGACATACACATTGCAGGCGTTAAATCTGCAGGCAGGGTTTGAGAAATTGGCCACCGATCCCTTGACCTTTAGTTCACTACAACCCTCTGGATAATGTATCATGTCTGCGAGCACTGAAGACTACAGTTTTTGTATACGTTCTCTCTAAATGTGGCAAGCACAATTTGTCATTCCTTATTTTGCAAGAGAAATAAAATATGCCTGCCTTTGCATTTCCCAAGCTGTGCTGAATTCTGCGTAATCCTGGTAAGACTTTACCAAAGAAAGGACGGATATTACACAATGCTTAGTGACTGGAAGGAAAGGCACTACTGTGGTTAATCAAACATTTTTGTCGTTTCCAAGTTTCGGAGGATTTCATGCTGGTGACTGGTGTCAGGCAGGCAGCAGCAGAGCGCGAGGTCCCCCCTTGGTCAGCAGCACGGCTCTGTCACACGCAGCACCCTGGCAGGTGCTGACAGAATACTGACCGCGCTCGGGTTCACGGTGCTGCAGGCACCAATGGCCTCCTGAGGCTGCTGAAAGGGGAGCTCCATCTACTGTTGTACAGGGAGAAGGCAGAAATAACTGGAATGGCCTTCCCTGCCACATGCCAAACGGCTATGGATACCGTGTGCTACTCTGCTTTTTGTCGTTGTCATCTTTTTTTTTTTTTCTCTCTCTCTCCTTTTCCCGTGGCTTTTGGGGCCCTCCGCTTCAAACCCCGTTCCTCACCTTGGACACCGAGCCCGCGCGTGGCTGGGGACAGCCCCTACTTAGCCGTCCCTAAGCAGGCAAGGCACACAAAGGATTTGAGAACAGCAGCATGGAAACCAAGTGGCTTTTACATGCACATGCAGAATCAGGAGCAGAACCAGAACCTGGCCTCGATTTCTAGTCTGTTTCTCTGACAGGAGGGAATTCCTTCTCCAAAATGTGTTGGATGCAGAGGTTTCTTGGAGGGCTGCAGGCAACACTCGCTGTAGAGCTACAGAAGCAGGGAACAGGTCTAGGTGGCGCACAGGTCTGTGCCTTTTTTGTTTCATTTGCCCCTGTGCTATTTCTGAACTTACTGTATCTCAGGTAGCCAGAGAAGAATTTCTTGTGTACATGTACGTAGGCATTTAGATGGGCATTGAGCCCTGCATGAAACCCAGATCCCTCTTCTACCAGGCCTGGGGGTGCAGCGAGGGATGTGAGCCCTGAACCGAGCTCTGGATGCGAATTCTGCAAGTAAATTGTCCTCGATACTTTCAGCTAAAATCTCACTTTCTGCCCTTCAAATTATGCTTTTAATAGTGGTAGTGCATGTTCAACACTGACTATTTTTTGCTGACCTTTATCTCTGTAAAAGGCAGAATTAAGAGCCACCGTTCAAGTGCCAGTTGTGCTAGCCTGAGATACATGTTACATATAACTGTTACTGGCCAGCTTTAGCAGCTCCTAAAGGACGATGTGCACAATTTAGTTCTAAAAAACCCAAAGATTTCAGGATTTAGAACTCTTGTAAAAGTTGCTAATTTTTCTCTGCAAGTGCTTTGCTGGCAGTGAAAAAACATTGTTGTTCTGTGCTTGCAGGGAACTTCAGAAGTGTCTGGATTCTTAGATTTCCACAAAAAGCTTAACTGATGGTTGTTCTGTACTGATGTCAGGAAGAGTTTGTGCTTCTGCTACTTGACTGTGAGAGCTCATCTCAAGTTACGGGAACAGATGTTTCGGATTTGAGTTCAGCCTGGCAGGAAAGAGAGAACAGTCTAGTTCTTGGCATTTTCCATCTTTCACAGTATTACCACAACCTCACATCTCCTAGGTACGCTCTCAGATACCACATCTTCTGCAAATATTTGCAGTCCCTTTTCTCCCTGGGGGGGAGAAGGATGCTGCCCGTACCAGGCTCTTCTGCTTCTGGGCTGGAAATACAGCCGTGACCCCTTGCTTCTCTCTGTGCTGCAGCTGGGCGTGAGCAGAGGTCCGGTAGCCGTGCTTGGCCTGCCCCGATACCCACCTGTGTGCCAGCTTGCTCACAGCCAGCGTGCTGCCGCCCGCAGTGGGTGCCTCCGTCAGAGAGACGGATGCTGCTGGTCCTTGGGGCTGGAGCAGGAAAGTTTAACTGCATGTTTCCTAACTCTGACAAATGTGTTACTAGCATTGGATTTTCCTTTGTGAAGTGACACTGGTAGTGCCTAAGCGTGTTACATACAGTTGTTATACTAATTAACTCTCTACTTATTTATCAATAATCTGTAATTTCAGAGCTTCACACCTGTTAGCTCAAATGCCTTTTCCTTGTTAGTGTTTTAACATACAGAGCCACAACTATCTCTGTAAAACTGTAACAAACAATTAAACCCCCCAGTAACACACTCTTGGAGGTCATCCTCTGCTTCCCGCATCCTGGTGTGTATGCAGCCAAGCAATCCTGAACGGAGCAACTTGTATGTATGCAGCAAGAGGAGCAACAAAAGAAACACCAAATACTGCTCGTGACACAGCTGGCAATAATTAAACTGTGTGAGGCTTTGCTGGTAGAGGTTATGAAGAAGCCCATGGAAATCTGAAACAGCTTTCAAAAGAAAGCACTGAAAATATGTGCCAGAAACCAGGGAATAGATTGCAGGTGGCAAATACATGTCTCCACAGGCTGTCAGGGACAAATGGCTGTGATCTGCCATGGACTTGTGCAGAAGATGAACTGTCAGGCTGCAGGACGGCAGTGTACAAAAACAATTAGGCAAGATTAAGCGTGCCTGATACTGACTTTTTATGGGAGAATTCACCCATATATTCGAAGGCCAGATCCCACAGACTGCTGGGAGGTGGTCTCCCTCCACTCCTACAAGCAATGCTGTTTAACTTTTGTACCATGCCTGTCATCTGTAAACCTTCAGGACCTGTTAAAACAGAAAGAAGATTCGGTGTCGTTCGCCCATGAACTGGGGCACAGCGGTGAAATGGTCCGTTAGAGGCTGGAGGGCTATGAGTGGTGGTACTGGAAAGAGGCGTCGAAGCCTCCCAGCGCTTGGCGTTGTCCCGACAGGGCTGGAGGAGATCAAGTCTGTCGTAAGTGGTGAATGAAGAGGTACAACGTGATGGGGGTGCTTGCAGCAGCTCTGGCCCCAGCACCCCAGTGAAGCGTGCAGGGTGGCAGCGCTGGCCAACCTCATAGCTTGGAAAGAAATAAACTGCCATTGTTTCAGGTTTTGCCAGTGACCCCTGCAGCTGAGCTGCTGAACAACGTGGCCAGGAATGGCGTCTCAGAAGCTGTGAAAACATGAGGACTGGAGGAGGCGAAGCTGAATGGCATCACGCGTTTCCTGAGGCTGCTGCAGCCAGCGTGGCAGAGCTGCCCCATCCTCAGAACAACCTCGCCTTGATGGAAGCTCTCTCAGCAGCAAAGGGGTACAGAGGTGTTAATTGATCGTAGGCCGTCGTTTACAGTACAGTGGGGTCAGGCCATAGGCACTACACAGTCCCTGTTGCCGCGGTGTTTGCAGCTTGGTCCCTGAGCTTCCAGGGCTTTCGGCACTGCGCAGCCCGGAGGGTAGCTTGCCCTTTCCTTGGTCAGCCATTTCTCTTACAAAGCGTCTGCTGGAGTCTCCCGAATTAATCATTTACTTGAGACTAACACTGCAGACTAAATTTTGCCCGTGGTAATGCAGGCCATTAACAACAGAGGGTTTGAGTAAGGCTGGACGTTTCCCAGGTCCTGAGACAAGACTCTGGACTTGGCTGCGTTGCTGCGCTTGGGGAGGGCGGGAGGGCGGGAGGGGGGCATCTGCAGGGCTGCAGCAAGCAGGTCTGAAGTTGCGTCTGGAATAGCTGAACTGTGACGTTTTCTCGTGACAGCTAGAAGCAGTGAGAGAGGCCACAGACGCTTCCCTTTTGTGAGTCAGAAACTTGCAAATCTTCTTTGATTCACACCTTATAAGTAAAACTAGTCGGTGCCTAGCTGTTGCCAAACCTTTTTGAAGCAAAGATATTTGTACAAAGGAATTCAGCAACAGAAATGGAATTCGCTCGTGGATCAGATTACTGTTATTTCTGGCTGGAAGCAGCACCAGAAATACTTGCAGGGATTTCCACTTAGCCTTTGGAAAGCTGTTGTGCGTATTGTTGATAGAAAAGGAGCTATTTGGGAGGAGAATTCCTGTACGTTAAGAGCCAGGGAGGGAGAGGAGCCCCGTGAGGCTGTCACAGCCGTCAGTACGAGTGTTTAGCTTTGCGTTGCAATGTTCAGTCACTTTTGAAACAGGGGTCTTCAGCTGTTGTTGTTGCGAATGTTGTGACATGAGCTGCAATTGCTGCAGTGCAGGAAAACACATTTCCAGCCCAAAGTGCTTTCATTCAAAGCACGGTTCTTCACACTGGGTATGCCTTGGCGTCCCGGAGAGTTGTGTCAGACGTCTTTCTGCACACGGGGACTCTGCAGATGATATTTAATGAAGGGAAATATTTGGGTGATGTTTAAAGCAGTGGTCACTTGTGAAAAGTGGTGAACGTGATGTTACCTTAAACATGAACTTACCTATCAGTTGGGAGCGTCAGTCAAAAAAAGCCTGGCTTTTAAAATACATGCTGATCGGTGGTCTATATTTTGCAGCCAGCTTCAAATAGACCCCCAGTCCAGTTGACGATGCTCTCCTCAGGGGCAGAGATGTCACCTGAAGAGCTGGGCTCAGAGGCTGATGGACCCACGCAGCCCGCGGCGGGGGAGCAGGGAGAGTTGCAGGCCCCCGCACCACTCGGCCCGTTGGCGGCGGCAGTAAAACATCGTGTTCCCCTCCGGATGCTGCAAACGTCTCCGACAGCATTAGCTCTCTGGGGCAGCTGAGAACAGCTGTAAACGGTAGGCTTTTAATAAACAGATATCTGGCTGCTCATAACACACAGGGGTGGTTTTTAGAATAAAGTCAGAGTCCTCTGATCGTAGCCTAAATGCTGATAAAAATGGTGGAATGAACGCATTGTGTAGTCTGTAGTGTAATATAGAAGGACATTTCTGTTCCTGCCAAACTGAGAATTTTAAAGCAAAACAGTATATTTTACTTAAGAAAAAGTTAAGCGTGTTACATTGCAAATAGAGCTGGTTATATTTACTTTACCCCAAAAATATACTTGATATCTCTGAATGCCAAGTAAAGCCTTACTAAGCCACGACATGTTTTGTGGCCAGCTTGGCCAGGTCTCTTCGTTCTGCTGGGTGGACTGCGCACAAAGAAGTGTGTCTCCAAGGAGTGAGTTATTGGCTCTTTGGAAGTGCCTGAGAAAGGGGACAGCAACATATGGACTTGGTGTACCCCAGGGGATGACTGTGGGAGCCTGGGAACAGCTTGTGCCTGCAGCAAGTGTAAGGAGAAGGGAGGAGGAGAGGCGGCCGACCAGCTGCAGTGAGCTGCGTGGTGAGTTACACGGCTGCTCACAGTACCAGGAGCAGGAGCAGCGCCGGAGGGGCCCAGCCGTGCTGGCCTGGCTGTGCAGGCGGGTCCTTGTCACGGTCGAGGTGACGAACAGGTCTTATATCATGCTCCTTCCTTCCATGTGGGTCACAGCAGAATTGGGAGATTCTTGTGAAGAGCCACAGGCAACATCTGGACTACAGGATGCAAATAAAACTACCGGCCAGACCAAAAGCAAGCCAGATGCTGGGGAAGGAGTGGAAGAGGGACTGGTTCGGAAGCTCAGCGCTGTCAGTGATCAGAGGATTCAGGTGTGAGTGGAGGCAACAGCACCCTGTGGCCTTTCCAAATGTACCACCATGAGGAGATGCATTTATGAGTCAGAAACTCCAGATGTTGTACAGAACAATGAACTAAAAACAAAACTAGCAGTCTCGCACAGCTTGCAGGTGAGCGCACCACGGGCAGAAGGGCGTACACAGAGTACTTGCATTGAAAGCGCGAGAGTCTGCATGTTGCCGTATACTTCACAGCAGGTCTGCAACACGTTTTCTCTCGGATAGAAAGAGAGCAGTTGCTTACTTCTTCAGTGCTGTGGCTTTGCAGCTGCAATGACAATATGTTAGGAACGACAGGTCTCATTCTGGATGTTAAAGAAGAATCCCCTCAACTTGTAAATAACATGTACAGTCAAATGGGGTGCGTTTTCCTCTGCCTAAAATGTGTGACCCACCCTAGTGAGGTCAATGGAAAGGCTCCTGTTCCCTTCAATAGATTTTTTTGCGCACCTTAAAAGAAGATCTTCTGGTTTAGTTACAAGACGTACTCGTAGAAGCTGGGCCTATTTTCCACCCTGACACTCTGATCTGGTGTTTAGCAGGAGATGCTTTCACTTCCATAGTTATCCCTGTTTTGCTCGGAGCAGCAGGAGGACAAGTCTGATATCACTTCCAGACATACCTGCCCAAAGGACCAAGTGACACCGCGCAGTTGCATCTCACAATTGGGTGTGGACACCACATCAGAAAATGGTGGCAACGACACAGGAAACTTGCCTGGATCTGGGCAGGACCCACTTCTTGGGAAGGGAGTAGCCTCGACAATAGTATTAATGTGAATCTGTGCTCGCTCTCTTTCAGAGTGTGTATTAATGAACTCTTTGTTGTTATGTGAAGAATGAATTCATCCAAGAACTACAGGAATCTGAATTTTTTCTTCAATTTTTGCTCAACTCCAGTGGACAAGAAATATTAGTGCAAAAAAGGGAAGTCACTTCTAGAGCCAGCATACGAACCAAGTTGCTGCTTGTGAAAACATGTAGCACTGAGTTGGCTGTCCTGCAGAGCAGAGGACTTGGAGTGGGAATCCCACCTGAGCCTTTGGGAGCAGGACAACTGATGTGGCTCTTCCACCTAACACGTGTGCTCGTGGGTGCGTGTCCTGCAGCCTAGTCCTTCTCTCTGGTTCCTGAATGCTCATTTTTGAATGAGCCTCCACATTTCAGATTTGTGAGTTAGTGAGCTCTAACATAACTGGTGTTCTCCCTCTAGAGAACACCTGGAATGGCCCAAGTAGATGAACAAATAGTTCCTTCCATCTCAACTGATGAGGCAAACTCAGCACTAGTAACATCTCTCTTAACTCCAGTGCACTGGAGATTCGGCGTTTAACTGACAGCTTGACTTCTCTCCTTCTGTTTCTGTCTTCTCTCTCCTCATCTTCTGCCATTATCCAGCATGTGGTTTTGTTTGTCCATTTCTTATGTGCTGTGTCTTGCACGTATTCCTGCACTGGTAATGGCTGCTGGTGGTTCCCATGCCCTGGCATTGAATATAGCATCCCATTTTGGTAAAACAATGCTGATTTGTGGGGACACAATCTCTTTCCCGGACTGTTCCGGCCACGGTAACTGCCGGGAAGGGTGAGAGCCCTGGCAGAGGTGTCAGACAGGCTCCTCGTGTGTGTGGCGTGCCAGGCTGCCAGCGCTTTTCCTTGAGGAGCAGGGAAAAGCATGAATGGGAGCTGATTTTGTGATTATTTCAGTCAAGAAAAATCAGGGATATGAATTGCTGAACTGTCATCAATTTCAGTGACTGCAGAGCTCAGTTAAGCCTCTAATTTTAGTTTCATGCTAATGCTATTGTCAGCTTTCCCTGTGAAGCAGGTGATTCAGTTTTAGATGTTGTGCTGCAGCTGCTTCAAGAGGATTGTCTAGTTCCTATAACCTGACACCCAGCAGGAGTGTCAGGACAGCATTTGGAAATGCTTTTAAAGGCCATGGGTTTTTTTACACTGTTTTTTTTTACTGCCGTCCCACTGCCACCCCGCTGCGGCCTCGCCATGACCCAAGGCAGGCACCAGCCCCGGTCAGGCACGACCTCACCTCGGCCAGGGCCAACCCCCTGTTTGGCAAAAGATAAAGGTTTGTTTAACACAGTTATGTTAGAGCTCACTAACTCACAAATCTGAAATGTGGAGGCTGCTGGTTTTGAGATGCCATAGATACGTGCTGCACTGGCCCTGCACCTGTGAGCGCTGTGGAAGGACATGAGTGTCCCTCGGATGGTGGCCACCTGCAAGCCCCCGCTGTGTGTCCCCTGGGACACGCTGGGACGGAGGGTGTCAGAGCAAAGGACAGCGGTGCGTTCAGCTCTGTCCTGCTCCCGCTCCTGGTGCGCTCCCAGCACAGCCTCCTGCTCTTCTGGGCGTAACGTGCTTTGCTCCGTGCAGCCCTGCTCCGGAGGGCAGCACGGCTGCAGCAGCACATGAGCCCAGCCTGCCAAGGAGCTGTCAGCACTGCCAAGGGTGGGAATTGCAGCTGCAGCTGGGCTTGATGGTGTCGCATCTGCCTGCAGGTATTTCTGCACAGCTCTAGTCACCCCTGCGTTATCCCTCCTGGATCTTAAGCTAGCGTGGAAGTGGTGCCTGGTGGGGTAACCTGGCCTTCTAGAGAACACCTGGACATGGTGGGGTTTTAGAGTGCAGCGGGGAGCTTTGTTCTTTTCTGGAAGATACTGACCACATGGAGGGGGGCACGTGGGAGACAAGTGCCCAGCTTCCCTGCCAGAAGCGCTCAGCACCTCCATCCATCAGAGCCACGTGTCCTGGTTCTGGCTAGGACAGAGTTAATTTTCACTGGAGCTGGGGGAGGAGCTGCAGCTGGTGGCCCCTGTGCCTGGGGACACAGCTGGGATCCTTACCAGTTACCCAGCAGCTGGGCCAGTTTACCCCAATGAGCCCAGGCGCTGGTCCATCCCATGGGATCAGGCTCAGGGTATAAAGTGGGGATGGTGCTGGGGGGCAGGTTTGGCTGCTGGGGAGGGAGCTGGGCATCAGGATCCATGGTGAGCTGTTGTACTGGAAATGTGCTTTAGCATGTTCTGTTACTGGTTTTGTTTTCTCTCTCTGTTTTCTTTACCTGTGTTGTTCTCTTAAACTGTTTTTATCTCAATCCGCAAGTCTTACCTTCTTTTCTTTCCTGATTCTCCTCCCCATCCCACTGCAGGAGTGGTGAGGGGGGGAGTGAGTGAGCAACTGTGTGGTATTTTAGCTGCTGAGTGGGGCTAAACCATGACACTGTTGGATGGGAAAAATGCCCATAAAAGGCAGAGGTTTATTTAAACATCATATTTAGTGTTGATGAGCTAGACTCACAGCATAGGTTTTCTGACTTCAAAGACTGGTTGCTGACGTAGAGCAGCTGAGCTTTATTTGCAGAGATGTGTTATTCTCCAGTGAATATGCAGGTAGGAATACAGCACTGTGTTAACTGTTAACGCTGGTTTTGGCTTCCCTGTTATACTCTCAGCCATCCTGGAGGATGCACATGCAGGCCAGAAAATGACAGGAATGACATAACAGGTTTTTCACAAAGGAAACAAAGCTTTCTGAAGCTTCAGAAATCTCTGCTGGTTCATGCTGTTTCTGAGACGCGTCCAAGATGGTGGTCACGTATGAGTCCTTACAGCTTCTTCTGAAGGTCTGAGGGCTTTGTTTGCCAGGAGAGAAGCCTATCTGAGCATTATTTGTGCTGGACTGAGCTTCAAACAAAATTGCTGCTAGGAACTGACAGCAGACTGTGTATGACAGCTAGTGGCATGTATCACAGCCCTGTGAAGGAATGGATAATCCCTCATCCTTAAATACACTCTCTATTTATGTTGGCAATGTACAGACTTCTAGGGATTTCACCAGTTATCCCAGACATAACACTTCAAAAGCACCACCGAGGAAACATCTATGCAAATCTCTTTCTGTTTCAAAACTTCTTAACTAAATAATGTGAGTGGGAAAATACATTGCAGCCTCTTGAGGCTTAAAGTAGAAAAATGTTCAAAAGTAAAAGGAAAATATTCGAGGAGTATCTTTTTACTATCACACGCACCTGGAAATGGTATCAGCTGAGGGGATACACCAAGTCTTCTTGCAGCTTAATTTTCCCTGGTTAGTTTATTTTTCATGTTTATCAGAACTCCAAGGTACCAAACCAAAACCCTTCCTGGCATCTCTATAAGCTTGAACTGACAGTTCAGTTGCCAACGAACGGTCAATGCTGTGAGAAAACCATCACATTGCTTCTAATTAAGTATTGCAAGCAGGCTGGGTGACAGGATTTCTGTGAGAGGAGCTGACGGCCTGGGGCCCTGCTCCCGCTCGGCCGCCGCTCGTGGGACTGCTGCTGGTGTTGGGAGCCCTGCCCGGAGCAGCCCCCAGGCTCAGCCCCGCGCAGCCGCAGAGCGTAACCTGCCGAGCCCCACCGAGGGCAGGGTTTTCCGTCTGCTGAACAGACGTGTTCCGTGCCCCGCAGCCTTGGTTTGACAAATACACTGCATGTTGGAAGTGACCTGCCGGGGTCACTGTCCATGGCTGGCCCTCTATTAACAGGATTTTGGGTTTTTTTATGCAGCTACACTGCAAACTTGATTTGTGCTGGCAGGGTGCTAAGAAGGTAACTCGCTTACTGCAGGCAAACGTACACGTTTTCTTGCATCGTTGAGATCCACAGGGCTTCCGAGTTCCTTCCTTGGGTGTAGGTGTGCCTGTTGCAGCAGAAGCCCTTGTGCAGCGCAGGGCATCCTCTCCTCTCGCTGCAGTCAGGAGCGTCCCGCCAGCCCACCCACAGCCGTAAGCGCTTTCCGACAGGGCAGAGGTTTGCAACGCTCTGCACTGGTGCCCTGGTCTTTGCACATTCCTCTGGTTTGGCCCCAAGTTCCTCTGGTTCTGGCCTTGCTACCCAAACGTGCTGGAGAGCCACATCTGTACAAACACCGGCAGCAGCGTCAGGTTTCCTGCTCCTCTTCGCAGTTGTTTGCAAAAAGCAGCTAATAGTGTTAGTGGAATCAGATGGCTTGTGAGTCTGGGGAAGGAGAGACCTGGTATCATACCCCCTCGGATCTGTGACCAGAGAGCAGGCACTGTTTACATTTTCTGTTGTTTGTGTTCTAAAGAAATTAACTTGAAATTAAGTTAGAGATGAATGAAATAAAGTGTCTGTCTGATGAGAAATTGATATCGATTAAATTTGTTTTCACCTCAAAAAGAAAGAAAATTTAATGGTGGTTGTGGGAATAAAACTCCGAACAAGAGTCAGGAATGTCTTTTTTAAGTGAAACATTTCGACATTCCCAGACTCAATAGTGTTCAGTTTGTTGAACCAGCTTCAAAGTAAATTTCCACTTGAAGTCTTTGCCCTGTTAAGCTGCATTTTCCAGCTCGTACTTCAGGACCCTAAAGCTCTCCAAGTGTCGGGGACCCCAGGGAGAGGTCGGCAGATTGGCCATCAACATCTGCGCTGCGCTAGGGGAAACGTCGTCTTCCTGGAGGCTCTGCCGCTCTAACGCAGCGCAGAGTAAGGAGACGCGGAGTAACGGGTGCTTGAACTGACGCGTAACAGAGCGTTTCAGAATAAATAAAAAAATATGATGAAATAAGTTGCTTCCACTTTCTCAGCAAAAAGATGAGCGTGTTCAGAAAAAAAAAGGTGTTTTTCCACACCATTTTGTAGAAACTGTTGAGGATGCTGGGTCGCTGAGTAACCGCAGGGTAGGCTGCTGGTAACCATCCCAGAAAGGTGCGGTGGAGACTTCCGTGGTTTTTCACATCTGAATCCAGGGATCTGGCTTCTGGCTTTTTCTTGTGCTGGCTGGTGCAATCACCACAAGCCTGGCTGGAGTTAATTGGATTAAATGGGAAGCTTGCCAGGGACACCAGTTATCTCAGCTCGGTCATTAGCACGAGAGCAGTGTAAGGATTAGCTGCTGTTTGCCGTCGCAGGTGTTAGTGCGATGCCAGCCAGCAGGTTAAGGTCTTGTCAGACGTGGTACGTTCTGGAAGAGGCAGCAGCCTTTCTGACTGACAAGAGGTGTATCAATTTTTTAAAACACAAGTATACTTCATTGGAATAATTTTATTTTATCCTCACTTTGAGTAGTTTAATGTGTTTCATGTCGTCTCTCTTCCAGTTGGCAACTTGCACTTGCATTTTCAGGGGTTTTGCAAACCTGTGAGACAGATGTACTCATCTTTCTGACTGACAGCATCTCTGAAAGACTCCTTTCCAGCCCTTCGCGGCCGGCTTGGCCGGGCCCCGGCGCGCGGTCAGCACGGCGGGTGGTTAGCGACACGGCTGCCAGGCTGCCGCTGGTCCTGAGCGTTCGCTGGCGTGGCGTGGACTTCGCAGGGAGGGGAGGAAGGAGTTGGGCTTTGTGGTTCTGAGGGATATTGCTTTGACAAATGAACAACAGATTTAACTGCTGCGGGAAAGTGGGGGGTTTTGCTGGTTTGTGTTCTAGGTGAGAAATTCTGGTCTGGGAAGTCTGTACAATTACTGAGGAAACAATGGGAAAAGTAACATCCCTGAGGGCCCCAAGAGGCCCTCCAGCACATCAGGGCAGACTTAAAATTCCTTAAATACTTCTTAAACAAAAACCCCAAACTTGTTCCTTCTCTTGCTCCCCAGCATTTCAGACCTTTGTTCTCTTTTATAAATAAGCAAAACAAGAGACAAGGCGCCTTTGTGAAGCGTCCCTTTGTAACAGGCTCTTCCCCTCGCACAGACACACCTGTCCTGGAGGGCTGCACGTGCCTCCGCAGCGTCCTGGAGAGCAGCGGGCACCCGGCGCCCGCGTCCCACCCGCAGCGGCGCCCGCGTCCCACCTGCAGCGGTGCCCACTCTCTGTGCCCCACCTGGAAGTGAAGTGCAATTGTGGTCCCCGGGCTTGGAAGCACTAATTAATGAGCAGAACCGGCTGGATGTTGCTGCGTAAAGTCTCTCTGGGTGAGTCTGAGCCCTGTGTCTTTTTGATGGTGAAGTCCAGCCAGGAGCCAGAGGAGCTGTGGCTCCCGTGTGCCAAAGCTTGGTCCGTCCAGGGCTTGGCCCACAGTGGGTGAGACTGGCCAGGAGTGGCTCCACATCAAACCCTTGACCTAGGTTTCTTAATGGATTCATTCTTTCATAAACCGCTTCTTAAAAGGCGGTACTCTGTGCAATAGGCTTTGCAGTTACGCTGCGAGCCCGTGATCTGCAATAATAACCTCAGTGCGTTCTGAATGTTGTGAAAGGCACTTTGCTTTAGGGAGTAATTTTAAACTCATTTTGAGGGGCTTTAAAAGTTTCTGAACTTTCAAACTAAATTCTTGTGATTGAATATTTATTGTTGAACTCAGCATGAAATACAGAACAAAGCCTAAATCCAGGGATGCTCTTGACTTTAGCAGTAAACACTGACAGCATTTTTAATATATACTGTATTTTAGTGGTGAATGCTTAAAATTCTTCTTGTGTTTTGTGTCCTCAGCTATTTCTCTCTCTGCTGTGGTTAGCCCTAGATTCTGCACTGGAATGAGCAACATGCAGAGATCTAAGGCTTACGATAAGCTTAGCTTTGACTGGCCTAATACATGTGTTGTAGAAAAGCATACGATGATATATATTTTCTGGCAATGTCATAGGGTTTTTTCTCTTTTGCCCTTTAGTGTGCACTTCCATCTGCGTGTTAAAAAAAAGAGTAAAGACCACAGTAGCCAGCGAGATAAGCCTAGCAAATGCAGTAGACAAAGAAACTGGTTGCTGGTCCTGCTCTGCTCTGCAAAGGCCGTGGGCGGCACAGGCGGCAGCGCGGCGTGCAGCGTCCTGGCGGCAGGCTGCGCGTGAGGTGGGTAGCTGCAGGTGCAGCCGTTGTGCCCTGGCACGCCGGGCGCGGTTACGCAAGCCTGGGAGCCCCCGAAGCAAAGCTGCCTTTGGGACATGAGCCTACGGAGACCGGAGACCATCCGCTTGGGTCCCTTCCATAGCGGGTCGGTGCACCGGGTTGACTCTGTGCGAAGTAGCGTGTGGGACGCTGAAGGGTGTCCCGGCCCCGCTGGCAAGGCCACGGTGTGGCAGACAGGCCTTGCTCTTCCGGGAGCCTTTTCATTACTGACTGCGGACTCCGTGACCGAGCCAGCCTGTTTGGTCACGGCCTCCGTCAGGGACCTCTCCTGCGCTGGAGGAATGGCTGCCTCTTTCGTTTGTGCTCGCCAGACTTTAACAGGACTCTCACCTGGTTAGAGCCTGCCTGTTCAAGATCACCCATTTCAGTCCATTTTGTCATTGGAAAATTGTTCATTCTCATGGATAAGTCAGAATTAATGTTCTGTGGCGGTGGGAATATGGTTCAGTGCGGGGTCAGTGTGGTGCTGACTGACAGCCGAAGGCTACGGGCCTTGACCTGGGGTCCGGCCTGCTGTGGCAAGTACAGTTTCCAAGGCAGAGTTGTTAATTTCTTGTATACTCTGGAGTATGACCAAGAAATATAAATACACAGGACTTAGGCAAATCCAAAAAAATCCACAAAATGCCTTTTGTACTGTTAGATAAAATCACATAATTTTTTCTTTCGCGTAAAATATCCTTCGTGTTTGCCTGATTCCAAAGAGAAATGCATTTGAAGTGGTAACTGCAGTAACTAGTAAATAGAAAGAAAAAACACACTGTACTGACATAAGGGCAGAGTTGGTACAAAAAAAATAGTCTTCATTCGAGTCAAAATGAGACAGATGTGAAACATTATGCTTGTATTTCCTCAAAGGTAGCACTTAAGTGATTCTTTGCTTACAGAAATGTATCGCAGAAGGTTTGTATCAAATAACGTTAGCCTAAGTTATTTGTGTAAGAGGAGATAACCATCTCTTTGGAATTTCACAGGTAGGCTTATCAGATCTGAGAAATACGGCACAGAAGTAATGGGAGCCTTCAAAAGATGCTCTTTGTCCCGGGGCCTTTCTCTGGAGAACGTAATGTCCTGAGGGGACACTGAAACAACAGCTGTCTGTATTAAGTGAAAAAGCAGATATGTTTGACTTACAGCATTAAAGAAGGTGCAGGGATCACTGTAGTGCACCTTGTGACCAGCACGTTACATCCCAGCCGGCACCCGAAGGCTCCGGGTTTCGCAGTGCGGGAGGACTGGTGTCTCGGACGCTCGGCAGGAGCCCGCAGGGACCCGCGTCCTCGCGCGGCGCCTGGTCTGCAGTGCGATGCAGCCAGGGAGTGCGAGTGGCCTTCGAACAAACAGCTGGCCCCGCAGATGCACCAGGCCCATTTGCAGGTGAACGCTAGCTGTGAAAGTGATTGTTATTTCAAGAATTGTGCAAAGTTTAACTGAAGCTATGTTTTGTAAATTGATTTCATTAAGCTGGTTCAAAATCCCCATCAAATCTTGCCCTGAGTTAGTATGAGATTACGCTCACTAAGAATGACTTTAAGCTAAAATCGTGACCTGATCTAAATATCTCTATGCTAGGTTTTGTGCTGGTTGAATAGTTTTAGTTTAAGAACCAGTGATTGGTACAACCTGTGGCCAAAGGCTAGGGTCTGTCTGTCTGTGGGCAGAGACTTGTTGCGGTTGGATCTAATGAAGCCTGATTATTTCCATCGATGAATCTGAGACAAAAAAAAGCCACTGAAGAACTCTCCAGAACAGTGAGCTCTCACACAGATGGTGTCCCAAAAAATGCTGTTGGGATTTCTGTCCCAAAGGGTTCCAGCTCTTCCTAGCGGTGTTGTTTGGGTTTAATACTGTCCTGTGGCATCTGGGTGTTTTAACAGTGGAAGAATCAGCTAGGTAAAACACCTGCTTTTATTTCTGAGCAAGAAATCGGTGGCAAGAAGGCAGGACTGTATTTCAGAGGAATGAAAAGGCCCTCAGAGTCTGACAGAGCTGTCTTGGAGGGGAGGAAGAAGGAGTCGCGATGTCTTGGAGATACCATAGGAGCAGGCAGAGGGTGCCCATAACTTTCCAAAACTCATGTTTGTGTTTGTCCCACTGTCGCGGCTCTAGGCGATAAGGAGAGCTGAAGTGTGTCTGCAGGGGAGTTTTGGGAGAGGATGACTTATATCAGGTGTTCAGGCTGCACAGTAATTAAGCTCTAACAGTAAAGAAGTTAAGAAAAGGTGAAGTTTAGCAGCTGTTTCCTTTTAGCAGATATATATCTTCAGGTTAAGCTACTGCTTTGGCATCCAGAAAAAGCTTTCCAGCAGTCTTGCTTAGGCAGCATGGATAACCTTCTGCATCTGCTCTCTTACATCAAGCACAAAGTTCCCTTCTCCTAAGCAGACTTGTTTGGGTCAAGGGCCCCCTCCAAGGGCACAGAAATCGCACCCAGTGCCGTAAAGACCTGGTCTCGCTTCAGCTGCGTGAGCGCCGCTGCAGTGCAGACAACCCCGTGGACACGCAGCCGTGCTGGCCCCGCACTCGCTGACCCGGGGCGCGAAGGGAGGACGTTACCTGGCTTCAGAGCCTGATTTGGGGTGTTTCTATAAACAGTGTTCTGAGAAACCCCACACTCCAAAAGCACCTATTAATATGCAATAAAATTCTTTCTTTTAAAGTTTTAATGCAAACAGATTTTGTTCATTAATGCGCATGTATACGAAGTGCCAGACTAAGTACCAATCCATGATTATATTAGCCTTCAAAATAGAAATGCTTTGAGTTTTCTTGCAATTTCTATTCCAAATCTTTTCTGAATTCTATACAAGTTTCCCATAAAAGGGCTTTGTTTTCAGCTGTGGTGCCTGGTTTTCCCCGAGAGCGCAGCGAAGGGGATGGTTAGGTATGCTGTCATACGGAGTTGGTCACGTTAGCAAATTCTTTTCTAAAAAGAGGTGTCAGATTGTTCAGCCAGCTGAAGTAATCCAGCTGGCAGGAGAGTGACTTAATTCAATAAGCAGAATTTTAAAAACACTGTGGTTCTTTGTGTAACAGCCAGATCTTACAAAATTAGCTCCAGCTCTGAAATAATTTCTCGCCCCACCCTCGCCATACCACCCCTCTTCCATCCTGCTTGTCCCTGCCTCTCCTCGCTGCCTTGTTTTGCGTGGTGCCGATCCACGCCGGAGCCGCTCTGCACGTCCCCTGTGGCCACCCACTCACCCGGGTCAGGTCAAGGCACCCGGGCTCGCAGTTTAACCGCGGGGAGTGAGGCGGCTGGAAAGGACGCAGGCATCTCGGTGTCCAGTGCTCCTGTCCGGCTGTGCGCGCCCCGTGCGGTAATTCGCTTGGCTCTGAGGGGAGTGCTGGGTGTCTGAAATGAATCCTCAGCGGGAACGTGCGACGCGTGCAGGCCGATGGCAGAGGTCCATCTAGATGTGTCTGTAGGCACGGCTGGGCAGGGAGGACCCACGTCCCTTTGGCGCTGGGGAGGCGCGCTCACACTCGCAGCGCCGTGCCGGATTTCGTGTGGGGGCTTCTGTGAAGGGTTGAGCTCAGTTACCATGGGCAAGGAGCAGGCTTCGCCCTGCTGTTGCCGTCTCGCTGTGAGCACCAGCGACCGGCGAACCCAGCGGGAATTAAAAACCCTTTAGTGGGGAATATCACTTTGATCTGCATTACGTGAAGCCACGCGATCTTTGCTCCAGAATGTGTCCTGTAGGAAAAGGGAGAGACTGCGGATCGCAGCTGGCAAGGCCTGGGTCTGCCGGCATCTTCCCTCCACTGTGCTCTGCTGGCTCCCCGTCCCTGCAGCGCGCATCCGGCAGCAGCGGCCGGGAGCGCAAGAGAGGGTGAGGGAAGGTGTTGTACAAAATGCCGTTCCGTACTGGATGTCCCTGTGCGGCAGGCAGCTCCCGGGGCAGCAGCTGCTGGCTCCCGGCCCTCAGTGCAAACCTGCCCAGAAGACGCTGTTGGAGCAGCGTCCCAGGGCAGCGCCCGGGACGGCCGGGGAGCAACGCAGATCCCCGTGCTGGCTTGGAAGGGAGATGGCTCCGGGAGCTCTCGCAGCTGCTCTTCCTCTGAATTTGCCTCTTTTTCTTGCCCTCCCCACCCCGGTGGAAAGCAGAAAGGGATCAGGGTAAACGGAAGGGAATCTTCCTGGCGCTGCCTGTGCTCTCAGGGATGGCAGGGGGGAGCGGCGTGTGCCTCACCGCTGTATTGGAGTTCACAAACTGGGAGAGCTGGGGGAAATGAAAAATGTCCTGCCCAGACCAGGTTCCTTCTGAGGAGAGCTGGAGGAAGCGGGGTGAATGGTCCAGCAGCAGCGTGCAGCCAGAACGAAGCAGCCCATGCCCTGCAGCAGCCTCGATCCCTTCCCCGAGTGCACTGCAGCGGCTCTCTCATTTTGAGGAGGAAGCAACCAGCCAGGCTCGGTCCCGTCAAAAGGAAAGCACCTCCAGGTGGTCCTGTGGAATTTGTTTAGATTGATAAATAATGCAAGCCAGCAGTCCTGGAGGTCCTATTAGTGGAAAATACCAATTTTCCCATAAACTTGTGTTTCAAATCATGTAGAGATCAGGCGTTCAGAAATGACACTGGCTTTGTGAGAAGTGTATGATTGTCTTATTTACGTGGTGCCAGGATTTACCACGATTTTTACGGAGTGAGCCGTTTTCCTGGCTGAACGTGGTACTGTTGGCTGTGAGTATGGCAGAGAGCCTGGCTGATGGAGGATGAAGGTACGCAGCGAGTATTGCTCCTGGCTCGGTCTGGCAGCTGTGCTGTCATGATTTGCATCTGTCATCCACAAATCCTTTCCTTTCTTTATCAAATATACCTTCACTACCTTAAACAAGCACAGGTGCAACTGAAATTCTAGGCACAATTGCACTACAAGTGTTACCCCTTTCCTTCTTTTCTGCTCCTGCCAGCTGATTTATCACTTGCTTTCCGTTTCAGGTCTGCTGTTTTCTGGTTGGAATATTTTTTATAGCCTGCATTCTAAAAAAACCCACTCATGAAGAAAGAAGTAAATGGAAAAAACCTACAGGCGTGGCCATTAATTCTTCTGGGGAAAGGACAGCCTGCCTTCTTCAGGTGCCCAGACCTGCTGCGGAATGTGCAAGGTAAAAATAGAAAGCAGAGTACTAAAACAAAGAGGGAGTAAAGATTAACACGAGGGACTTGGTGGCCTAAATATAGACAGTTCTGCCCCTCTCCAGTGACTTACAGTAACAGAGGATATTCTGTGGCCAGCAGCGTGATGTGGCCAGTACCCAAAATATAACACAGAGATGTGACAGTAGGGGTTGCAGCCAGAGAATGTGGCATTCTCTTTGGCACAGCTGTCATTATACTAAGCCAGTTACTTCCTTTTAATCCTAATTAATACTCTTTCCTTCCACTCTGGGCCAGGTTCTCCGGTCAGCAGTAACTCCAGGGGTCTGCTGCTGCTCTCCCCGCAGGAGCCCGCTGTCTCCAGGCAGCCTGTTCCTTTCTGCTCCTTCCACGGGGGCGCAGCTGGAATCACGAATGAAACATTACTGATCCGGAAGAGAAGGCCTGGCGTCCACCCCAGCAGAAGACATCAGCCTGTTGTTCACTGAAGGTATCTGTACTTACCCCAGGAACGCCTGCTCGCCAGGCGCTGCCAGCTCGGGGTTGCCGAGAGGGAGACGTCCGCCCCTGCTGCCTGCAGGCTCCTGCCCTGCCTGCCAAAGCCATCCCAGCCCTGGGTTGCCCCCAGGGCGCTCGCTCACCTCCTGTGCAGCCTGGGAGAGCTACCACCGGACCTCTTCCAGCTTGGGCTGCCGTTCCACCCCAGACTACTAAGTAATGTACAAAATAGATGTATTTTGTGAGAGGGTGGGATACAAGCTGAGATCTAGTGTCTAGATGCCGTGCTCTTTTAGGGAGTGCCGATACTCTCAGACATTATTTTATTCCTAGAGTTTTTCAAGTAGTGTGATTTACTACAGTTTACAAATACACACAGTAACCAGAAGTTACTAAATGTAGCTGATTTTAAAGGACAATGTGTCTTTAACAAATGCTGTATTTATGTTATATAAATGCTGCAAATGTTTTACCATATATTTTATAGTTTTGGATTGCTATTAGCGGGGACAAACAACACGTTTGTAGTCTGAGAATAGTGAAATGGTTTGGTCTTGATTCTTTTTCTAATTATAGAATTTCATATTTACTCAAAATAGATCTCCACGTGCATGTTATGAAATATTTCATTCTGAACCCAAGTACAAGACAAATGCAGTTGGAGTGGATCTTGACTTGCATCAAGAAATCAAAGCAGGCACGAAGGGAAGAGCGTACGGTACGTCAAACAGCAGGCTTTCAACCGTGCAGGAAGGACTGATTGAAAGGTGGTGTGTTTGCACTTCAACAGAGGAAACTGTGGGTGTGTGCATGTGATAGGCAGTTACAATATTTGAAACACTTAGAATTAATACACTTTTTCTTATTTCTTAAAGAACATGCATTTCTGTGGAATGGTCCAAGTGCAGGATGGTGCAGTGAGTGACGCTGAGCAGTATGCGGTGCACAGCTGGGTGATTTCTTCTGCCCGCAGCTTGCTGGTGTACCCGTCAGGGCACTATTCACAGCTGGCAAGCGTGCTGCATCCTGCCTTACTGTCACTCAAGGGACGCTCCATCTTGGACAAACCCAGCTCAGCCAGGGTTTTCCCATCCCGTTTGCCGCAGGAGAGGGCTGGTGATTCTTCCTGCAGCTGCAAAAGGTGCTGTGTAGCCTGCAGACATCTGTTTTGCCTGTGCTCCCTGCGGTGCCAGGCGGCAGAAGCAAGGGGAGAAGGGAGGCTGGCTGCAGCAGTGTGTGGCAAGCCCAACGTTGATGGCGAACGGCGAGGGTCCAGTTTAGCGAGGGTTCCTCGAGCTGCCCTCCTGCTGCCCACAGCTGAACGTCTTCAGCTCCCCCAGCCCAGGAGCACTCGGTCCCTTTCCTGTTGACAAAACCGCCCCGAAAACGTCTCGTTCTGTCTCAGGCTCTCTCCCCTGCAGCCCGTTTATGGAGTCCAGCAGTTCTACCTACCTCATCCACCACCTCCTCCGGCACCCGAAGATCTTCCCAGCCCACGCAAACTGCACGGGTTCGTGGCCGGTAAGTTTTGTGCAGCAGCAGCACGCCTTCCTGTGACTATTGCGTGGGGCAAGGTGGCTTGACCGTATGTTGGTATCTGTAGCAGCTAGCAGCTAGCTCCCGTTGTCCATGCCTGGGGACTTCATCGCTCTGCTGGCTATCAGTCCGTGCTGGGCACTGCATTCCTTTAGGATAAAGCGTTAGAAGGGCTTTTGTGCAAGCCGTCCATGAGGCAGACAGCTCTGACAGCCCCAAGAGCCCGGCACTGCTCGGCCTAATCCAGACGCTGTGCTGAGGCGCTGACCGCTCTCCTTTTCTGTATCAGCTTGCAGGGGCGTTTTGCAGCTTCGTTCTGTTAATGCTTGCAAAGGCGCTCTCCTCGTCCTTTCCTGACCAGAATGGCACAGGAGCTTGAGCTAAATCTTTAAATGGGTACGGAGTTTTTCTGGTATTTATGTATTTTAAGCACAGTGCTACAACTCTCTGGCTGGAGCAGCCCACCACGCTGGGGCCGGGAAGGCCGAAGCGCTGCGGGGCCAAGGCTTTCCTCCCCAGGAGGATGCGGACCCCCGTGGCAGCAGGCACGGCGGAGGCGGCGGCTCACCTGTCGCCTTTCTGGAGGGGCAGTGGAGAGGATCGGGTGGATGGTCCCACATCCTCCAGAGCCCCGCCACGGGCATGGAGTCCATGGGGAAAAGGATTTGTGCCCGGTTAGGGTCCAGCGCACCGCGGAGAGCGGAGCTTGGCTCTCGGCGAGTGCTGCTGGTGCGGGGCACAGAGCTCGGCTCCTCTCCTCTTGGGTGACCGCAGCAGCCAGCGCGCTCCCCTGCGCAGCTGTGCCGGAGACTAGCAGCAAACGCGCCTGCGCTAGGTTGCAGTTAGTTTCTCAAACATAATTGTCAGTTTTCCTGCTTTCTTTAATTAAAATGAGCCCATTTCAGCATATACCTGCCCATTCACACACGTCTCTACGCGTGTATCTGACCACGACCGCCGTCGCATCTGGGTCTGTGCAATGATTGCTGCCCAGAGTCTGGAGATGCGTGTGCACGTTCAGTTATGTGCAGGAAGGGATCCTGTGCGGTGCAAACTCCGCACAACCTGTGTGGTGTCTGGAGCAACAGTGAAGAATTTGGGCTGGGGAACTCGCGGCATTGTTGTTTATTGGTATGGCGTTCGTAGGACAGCCCAGGCCCTGGTTGTGCTAGGTTCTGCAATTAAAAAAGCCTTTGCTTTAATGAATTTATAGCCTAAGTGGCATTGTTCTGTTCTCGATTGCAAGTTGTTTTTCAGAAAACAAGTCCAGTTTATTAAATTAAAATCTCTCCTAAAATAGAAATTTTATCTATCAAAGTATCTCTGTGCTTCCATTCTTAGCATAAAACAAATATATTTACTTCTGTAGTTTAAATTGCGCATATTAAAGAAGAACATAAAGTTTCTTTAATTTTGTTTGATGTTCTTTGTCTAGTTCTGTATGAAAATTTGAATTACGTGACCATCTTATGGCTGTACCACTTGTCAGTTCACTTAATCAATGTTTTAGTTTCTTATTTATTATCATGAAGTTTACTGGTGATTTTAATACCCACATTTATGACACCTGGAAGGAGAAGCTGCAGTGCAAACTTGCCTGTAACACTCGACATCGGAGAGATCGGACCGAAAGCAGCTGCAGATTGCCAGGTTGACAAGCAGCCCGCTCTGTCTCTGTGTTTCAGAGATGATTCTTAAATTGGTTTTTGTATCATGATGCAAACTTAAAGCCTTTTTTTGGAAAAGCTTGGAAGTGACTTAGAAGTGCAAGAATCTGCTGAGAAGTGTATTTGGAAATCTCAGCCGTTCTCAGGGCAACAGTGAATGAGACAAATTTTGCACAAGCAGGTGACTTGTGAAGATGGGAGTCTGGGAAAGAAAAGGGAAACGTGCGGGGATGTGGGGCAGGCGGACTCACGGGGCCGGTGAAGTAGAGACATTTACAAAGCCACTTGTTCTTTTCCCAGCTTCAGTGGGCTTTCATTTAACAAAGAAAGTAGCTGGAAAAATTACCCAGAAATATTTGACCTTCAAAAAGGCCTCTAAGGCACAATTACCTGATGTTCACTGAACTGCTTCGCGTGGCTCCCACTCTAAACGGCTTTCTGGGTTCACCCGTGTGTGAAAAGGGGCCCAATTACGTGGAGGGGGGCAAATGAGAAAAGAGACTTCAGGAAGGAGAGAAATATGTCAGGAAATTTTCCTGGTTATGTTTGCCTCAAGGGAAGGAATGGGCAAATAAATGTAGCCAACTCGATGGAGCCTTTTGAAGTTCAAGAGAAAGTAACGTAGGAGAGACGTGGGGTGTCAGCAGCAGTCGTCAGGAGCTGTTTCATAGTTGGGTAGGAATTGTAGAACACATCCTACTTACCTTTCTTAGCCAGATCACAAATTCTTTTTTTTTTTTTTTCCCCTCAATTACAACAAAAATATAACAAAAATCCTGTTTTCCCCCCGTGTCTTCGCTTTCCCTGTGCCCTTGGTGCACTGCTCGCAGGAGATCCCTTGGCTGCCCGGCCACCAGCGCTGGCGCCGGGGTCCCGCCGTGCCCTCTCTGTGGCAGTTGCAGCTCTTCCCGCAGCGTGCTCCGGCGCTGGACCAAAGCGCGGGCTGAAAACAGCAACACCTGGGAACTCTGAGACTTGCTGAAACTAGGGAATTGGATTTCCATCTCTGATGAGAGAGCACAGTGCGCAATAGAAGTACATTGGTATGAAAGAAAATTATTTTAAATAATCTTGGAACTTAAAGATTTTCATGCATAAAAGCAAGTAGTTAGTACCCCTTCCGACTGCATTATCTAACAAAAGGAACCAATTCTCTGAGACAGGGTAGAAAGACAAGAGCGTCAACGTGATAACTGTACCACTGAGGCAGTTTTTAATTATTTGACCAAGTGTCTTTGTGAAGAAAATAAAATAATTCAGATTTTATATTTGAGATAGTGGCTTGAAAATTGAAACTCTAAATCAGAATTTTTGAGTACTCTGATCTTTCAGTCTTGCTTTGCAAAATAGCGGTAACCTCCAGTGTCCATGGGACGCCATAGCCTGTTCTGCACAAGTCCCTTGAAGACAGGTTTTGATGGTGTCCCACTGTGGCCTGCAGCACGCCGCGACTTATGGTTGAAATCTTTCTTTTTGGGGATGTTGACCGTGGTTTACTAAGGATGGCTGGGGCGATCTCAAAGCGCCCGTGTTTGTTTTTAATCAAATGCAGGAGGAACTCTGCAGGATTTGCCTCAGTTTAGGGAGGCAGAAAAAAAAAATCATAATATGTTGTAAATAAAAGAAGAACCCTGAATAAGAAGATTTTTTTAAAAAGCCATTGCTTTTCCTAGACAAGACATCCAGATCAGAAGTGAATGTTGACTCAGGGAAGCGCTGGAGCACTTGGTTGCAGCAGCTCCCGGACTCCCCTGGCAGCAGCTCCGCTGGAAGGCCGGTTGAGTTTCAGCTCAGCAGCGTAAACGTGGGACGATGTGGAGTCCGTCAGGCTCATGCCTCCGCCCTTTGGAGGCTGAACAGCGCACACGTGTCCGTGCTCCTGAATTCGTGCCTGTTCTGGCAATTTGTTTGCCTGATCCGTAAATTTGTGTGTTCATCTTGGCCTGCGCCCAGTGCGCCGCGCTCTGCCAGGGCCACCGCCGTTAGCCGTGGGCCGCAGATGGGCGCCTCACCTCACTGGAGAGGCTGGAAGTTTTCTGCCTGCCCGCAGCGCCTGCTGCTTGGTAACAGCTGAGCCCCAAAGGGAGCTGACACAAGAGCTCCGGGGCGAGGGGCACGGCTTTACAGAAACGCGCTCCCTGCATTTCTGACTAACGGGTATGTGCTGAGTCGTTAACCTACCGCCAGAGACCAACGTGTTTGAGAGATTTCTATGGGAGCCTGCTTTTAACTGTCTGTAGCCCTGTCTGGAAAAGGGCTGTGCAAGCTTTTAGCTTGAATTTGCACTTCCTCGGTCTGGGAGGAAGAATGGAAGAAATGTTCTGAGAGCAAATTCCATGTGTGTCTTCTGCCATCTGCTAATAGCATGTGTGAGCAGCTCTGCTGCCAGAAACCAGGGAGCAAAGATAACATCGCTGAGGAGAAAATTGCACTGCTCTGAAAATGAGACTCTCGTTCCAGATGACTCGATAGCTCAGGACCTGCTGGGGCCGAGTCTGGGGCCGAGTTCTGCTCACCAGCACTCGCGCAGACCCCGGACAACGTCGCTCAAACCAGCGAGAGCCTGTGCACAGCGTGAGTTCCTGCTGAGCCTGAAGAGCAAGTAAGTTTCAGAATCCACTTAGTGTGATGGCCTTGTTGGAATCCCAGAAATTAAATTACTTAGGGCAGGAGGAAGGACAAAAGCCGTAGAGCTTCTCCACTGAAACCACGTGCAGGCAACTTGCAGAAAAAAATGTGAGGAGTCCAGATGTCAGGGAAACACCGAGGAATCTGTTGGAGTTAAACCTTCCCATGTCTCTCGTTGTGTCACGTCTCGTTTGTGACATACATCACACAAATGTGCACCTTTTAACGCTGCAACAGCGACAACGGGGCCCGAGCCGCCCTGGTCCCAAAGTGTGCGTCCCTGCGGGAGCCATCGGAGCCGCACGCCCCTGGCTGGCCGCGTGCTGGGCTGCCTCCCTCCTGCTGCGCAGCGGGTACGCAGGGCAAGGGGCAGCCGTGAAAACCGCGAGTTACAGGTGTGAATTCTGAGCTCTGATGCAGCTGGCACGATAAAGTCAGCAACACAGAGAAATTCTACGCAGTACCGCTCTTCAGACCCCTCTGGTGTGCGCTGGTTTGCAGCGGCTGGGTAACAGATGAGACCGGTTATCAGGAAGGAAAACGGTGAAACATAAATTGTGCGAGATGTGCAGGTAACATGGCAAAAAAAGGTCTAAATGTGACGACAGGGTTTTTGTTTGTTTGATGCAGGCTGTTAGAAAAGACCCCGGTAAGTAGGACTGTCGGTAATTCTGCTTGCAGTCACCTCAGCTTCATCCTCCTCCAGCCTGTGGTATTTCAGAAAAATGTTATTAGTGGGCCTCAGAAGTGTTTAAATTTCGGTGTGGAGCTGGTACAGGGTGGCCTGGTTGCTCTGACGGTCCTCTCGAAGGCGGAGCAAAGAGGAGAGAGATCTGCATTTTGCCGTAGCAGGCTGGAGCCGGTATTTATACCATTGCTGCTGGAGCGGGGGGACGTGAAATACAGGAGGGTTTCTGCGTGACACACACTTTTTTGCGGCCCTCTTTTCTGCTTGGAAAGCTTGCTTTGTTTTTCAGTGGCATCTGTAGTGCTGGAAGCTGGCACCGAGCTTCCCGCTTGGTGTTCCGTTGTGAAATAGTTAATAACATTTTTAGGAAGGGAGGGGAGCTGTTTATAAACAGCTTTTGCGTCTTCCACATTTCACGTTTCCCTGTGAGTGCCGGAGTAATTGTATTTGTGACAGCGCTGGATGAAGGCGGGAGCGGCGCTGGCTGGGCGGTGTGGTTGCTGCGGGTCCCCGGGGTGTGATCGAACGCACCGGCCCCGGCGCTGAGCTCCCTGGACACCCGAATCTCTGGGTGGGTCAGGCAGCGATGGCGTACGTGCGGGGAATGCAGAGTTTCTGCCAGAGATGTGTAAGCTCCTGGTTCTTGCATCACTCCTAAAATCCTCGTAAAATAAAACCCTAAAGTAGGATTGCAGAGTTTCTCGGGAAGGTCCTTACATGTGTTATTACCCGTGTTGATGAGTTGCACATTCCTTCTGGATGTACCAAAACTTCTCTGGCTGAAATTCTCTTTGTGAGAGATGCAAATTCAGCATTCCCAAGTGGTGGCATGTTTTCCTCATCAAATCCAAATGGTCTGGTGACAAGGAGACACTGAGCAAATCCCCCAGATCTGAAGATGTCTTTATTTTTTTTTATTCAAAGCAAACAGTCACGTCCCTGGAGAGGTGAATTCTTCTGTCTGCTCTCCATCCTCTCCGTGCTGAGGAGTTGTCTTTGAAGGACCCCAACCCTTTATCCCACCAAGCCCTAGGCCCGCCGGCGAGTGAGGGACAAGCCAGGCAGGTGAAGGGGGCCGGCGGCGTGCACGAGGGGCTCGGTGGGAACGAGCGGGGCCAGGCCAGCGTGGGAGAGGGAGCAGCAGAGCCTGGGAGGGCGGTGTGAATGTCAGGGGCAAAGAAAGAAGGCAGGAAACAGCGCAGTGGAGGAGAAAGAGGGGAAGGAGAGGGCCAGGAGGAGAGGAAGAAGCAGCACTGTAGTCTTGGGGCAAGGAGAGGCGCCAAGGAAGGGAACACGGTCATCGTGACATGAAAATGTCCTCTGTTGATGTCGTCCAACTGTTCAGGCCTCGCCCCTCCTCTTCATGCCTAGGCTTTCCCATTTCTCCTCTCCCATTCCACATCTCTGCTGCCTGCTTAATGCGGGCACAGGCACAGGAGCCTGAAGGAGATGAATAGCTGCTGAACGGCCAGGTCCGTCTGCTGGGCTAAAAACTGGTACAGTGGCAGGGTGTGCGAGGTGTGCAGCTCTTCAAAAGTAAACATCCATTTGCGGCAGGATCGTAAAAATCTTGGAGGCTCTCAACAGCAAGTTGCCTGTGGCTTTTCACCTTGTATCTCCAGGAGTTATTGCTCAATGAGGGAGCATGTGGTGTTTTGGGAGAACCGAGGGGTGACTGAGCAGCTACTCAAATAGCCCTAATTATGTTTAGAGAAGGCTGTTCCCTGAAAGCAGCTCAAATCTGTGAATAAACATATTGCCACAGGTGACCAGCTGATCTGTGCATACGAACCTAAAAAAAGCCAGTTTGCTAAGTTTAAATGCCTCAAAATAAAGCTGAGCAGACAGCAGACGCCGATAGCTGCGCCTGCTCCGTAGCCGGCACCAAAAGCAGCATTGTCCGGGGCTTTGCAGCGGGGGAGAGTGCAGCTCAGGTCCTTGTGGCATCGCAGACAACCACATAATGTTTAGCCAGCCCCTAATGCCCTCCTGAGGGGACTGGGGGCTTAAAATACAGGCCTTTAAATACCACACGGACACGGACAGATGGAGAGGCGGCTAGGCCCCATGACCGGGGGATGGAGAAACCCAACGGCTTGTTTTGCTTAATCCTTTTGGAAACATGTCTGCTGCGGTCCAGCGGCAGCCCCTGCCTGCGCGACCGCGGCCCCGCGCAGCCGGCCCGGAGCTCCCCGGGGACGGTGGGTGCCCGCTCCCTGCCCAGAGCCGACGGGGCTGGGTGGGCACAGCCTCGGCCCGAAGTTACCCCCTCGTGAGTAGTGCCCAGGGGCGGTAAGGCCCTGCGGGGCACCGGGAGACGCGCGTGTTCTTTGGACGGGCTCTCTCTCCACCAAAGGCGCCCGTCCGGGAGCCAGGAACACAACCTGGGCAGCCCCCGGCCCCCTGGCTGCCTCCTGCGCGTTGGCAGGATCCAGAGGACGTCCCCGCGCAGCTCACACCAGCAGCGCAGTCGCTCCGCAGCTCGGCCGCATCTCCAGGCGGTGGGGCTGGACAGCGGGAGCCCTCTCCAGCCGCCTGGTAAAGCTCGGCACCTCAGGCAGAGCCGAACCCCCTGCTGCTCCAGACCACCCTGCGTGTACCCCCAGCCTGGAGCCTGCTCCTCGGAGAGGGCTGGGGCCTGCTCGCCGCTGCCGAGCCCAGCGCGTGGCCAGAGGGGCCAGCGAGCCCTGGGGGGACACGGAGAAACAGCCACCTCCCGGCGTCTGTCCGCAGCCGTGGGGCAGCGACCAGGCCAGCGGGGCTCAGCCCGCAGGACACAGCTTCCAGCCTGGCTGCAGCCCTACGCTGCCGGAATTTTTGACAGAGAAAGGCCGTGACAGAGGGACAACCGTGAAGCCGTGTAACGTCTGTGGGGGTTAAGAGTTCACGGTGACAGCTGAGATAACGCCAGGCCTGGCTCGGGGCCCGCTCCCGCCCCGCACCGCTGCTCTCCTCCTCCGGGAGCGAGCGCCCAGCTGCCTCACCCCACCGTGAGCCACGTGTGGCTTCAGCGTGACAAAATTAACAGCTATGCGTAAAATTGATGCATAATTATTATATATTATGACACGGAAGTACAGTAGGTCTAGAAATAAACCCTGTGTGTTTTTAATTAACCTGGTGGCTCTCTGAACAGCTACAAAAAAATTCTTACTATTCGTGGCAGTCAGTCACGTTTTCTTCTTTGTTCCGCTTTGATCAATAACGGCTTCCAGCGCTCGTGCACAGCCGCGGGAGGAGGCGTGCTCCGAGCCCCGGCCCCTTCCCCGGGGCACGGGGTCCTGCTGGCAGCGCAGGGGACTTCCACCGCGGCTGCTCCGGGCAGGTGATCGCTGCCCCCAGCCCCACCGCGTCCCCGCAGCACAGAGGGGAGGCGAGGGGTCCAGCTCCCACCGGAACGGGGACGAGCTGCGCTACTCGGAGCGACAGCGGCGCTTGCCTGGCATTTAGCCTGCACCAGTCTGCTGCCTCGCACATGGCAAGTGCAGCATTCGGTCAGCTTTCAGATTTTTTCTTTTTAACACTTATAAAAGAAGTCCTCAGGAATACAATTTAAAATACACTGTAGACAATACTTCTTGATAGCAAAAAGAGACTTAACAGAATTGTTTTACAGCAATTGTGAAATGACAATTGAGGTAACTTAGGGAAGAAATATAGATGGGAGGGAAAAAACAGCGTATCCATTCGAATAATAATAACGTGGGAATGAGAATAAACGTGTGTTAGAGAGATGAGGAACACACCAGAGAGATGGAGGCTTGTCGTTTACACAGACTCTCACATCCACCAGCATTAGTGATCGCTGGGAGCGGTGGCTCTAAATATCCACAACCAACACCACGTCCCTCTTTCAGAGAGCTGTTTTGGAAACACTCGTCCAGACTGGTCAGCACGAAGCGACAATTATCAGAAGGGGAAGAACACAAAATTAGAAGAAAGCAAGCCACGGGGGAAGGGGTAGGCTGCCTGAAGCATCAGCTGCGTGGCAGATTTATCACGCTCTTAACGGGGTCTCAGCTACATTTCTGCGGGCAGCCAGCCTAGAGGCTGGGTACGGCTTGGTGCCCGCGTGCGGCTTGGTGCCCGCGTACGGCTCGGTGCCCGCGTGCGGACAGGTTTAACCTTGCACCGGCGGCTGCAGCCACCTCAGCAGCAGCAAGGCCACGTGGTGAGGAGCCGGGTCACTCTGACGTGCTCCTTTCCTCTTCATGCATACTTTGAACCCACCTCAGAGACATTTTTTTCTGCCTGATCTTCAGTGGATCCCTGCTAGACTTCAGTCTTGCTTTTCTCGCCTGGTTTCTCTGTAATTAAGAGCGTGAAGCCGGTAAATGGGACAGAGGATTGCTGCTGGCCAGGTCGCTGTGCCGAGGACGTGCAGGCAGAGGCAGGGCTGTTCGCGCTGACTCTCGTGAAGGGCGGCATTCAGTTCCTCAGTACGTCTGCCGTGGGGCAGTCAGATGGTGATTCATGTGCGGTGGTGGCCTGGACTGCACGCCCCAGCTCTTGGGGCCACAGGCTGCCTTCCAGGTCACGGCCCTGGAGGTTGCTGGCCCTACAGCACGAACAGACGCGTGGCGCAGAGCAGCCTCTGCAAAGCCACACCGTGCATCTGCTGCTCGATGCAGCACAGCCCGTGCTGCATCGGACCAAGGCCCCTTTAGTCCAGTGCCCTCTCTCCCAACCCAGCTGCAAGCAGATGCCTACAAAACAGTAAGGAAATGGCAAACATATTTGCTATTTTTCCCTGCCAATGCCCAGCCTTTAATATTTTCAGTTCAGGGATTTTATGAGCTGGCTGTGATCTCGCTGGTAATTCCTGCTGGCTCTATTCCACGTACTTGTCCATTTTCCCCTTCAGACCCCGAGAAATTCTTGCGCGTTTTTGCAAATGCCCTTTGCAAAGCGTTCTGCAGGGCTGGTGCTGCTGTACGGGGAACGACCGCTGATTTGCTTTGAGCCTGGCTCTCGGAATCCTTCGCTCTGTGCAGGCACCCTTACCCACCCTGCGCCACGGCTTCCCGCGTGTTGCCCTGCTGTGAACCTTTTCGAGCTGTAACGTACCTGTCGGAGCTGAGCCCGCAACTGCAAACGGTGCTCCGTGTGTGTCTGAACCCTGGATTTGTACCTCTCATAATGATGTCTTCTGGTTTGCTCCCCTAACAATGTCAGTGTTAAATCTGTCGGGGTTTTGCCCACTGCAGAGCACCGCGCTGACGCTTTCACGCTGTCTAGCGCAAGCTCAAGGCCTCGCTCCTGCCCGATAATGGTCAGCTCATGTTTTACAGGTGAAGCTATATTTTTTTCTAGTTACATCACTTTACAGTTATATACATTAACTATAATTTGCTGTTGAATTGCCCTGCACTCAGTTTTGCTAGGGTCTTTCGCATTTCTTCACTATCAGCTCCTGCTGCTGCAGTATATTGAAACAAGCGCTCGTTAATGCACTGGCTGTCGGCTGCGCTGAGTCAGGAGCTGCGAGAATTCCGGTTCAGCGTTTTCCCTCCAGGGTTAGCAACAGCCAAGAGCGTCAAAGCAGGAAACTGAAGATGGTTACAGCATCACTCATCTCAGTTTAATTTACTGGCAGATATAAATCAATGCCTTAACCCCACTGTGATCAAAATCTTTATGATCTCCGCAGAGGCCGACACTGGTCTGACCAAGTAGCCAGTTTTAAGCCAGTCACCGTAATCCCCTTTTCACCAGAGCGGGGGATTTTGTAATCACGGTATCCATAGATCCCACATCACACACTGCACTGACACGTAACATAGAAGGCTAAGTTTCTTTGCACCGTTCTGTGAGCAAAAAAGACCTTTTTCAAGAATGATGAGCAAGCATCTTTAGCTAGCTGAAGACAGGAAGCCCTGTGGTTAGACACCCACTCAGGAGCCACAGGACTTGGCGTGTTTCCAGCACCGAACAGATTTTCTATATTATCTTCGAGCCCCAGCTTCCCCATTCAGGAATTTTTTGTGAAGTTCAAGTGATTCATATTTCCTAAATTGATTTCTCTCTTCCGCCTATAAGCATTTTGGCTGACTAGGTTTGTTCTTATTCTCTTGCAACAATTAGATTTAAGTATGAGTCAACCTGGAAGAAATCAGTAGCACAGGATGTGCAAGCTCTTACCAAGAGAATGCCCCCAAGTGCGTACGTTTAAAGAGTGAGAGTTCAGTTGTGGTGCTATGGCACTGTCCACATGCAAGGTCAACTGCACTCTTCTCAGCTGACACAAATCTGTTCAGCTCAGAAAAGGCAGAGACGTGGCAGACAACTGCTGTGGTGACGTCCCTTTTCCTCTTGGTAGGGGTATGCAGAGCTCCTGCGAAGGAACGCTGGCGTGCTTTCCTTCTGGTGTGGTACAGCAGCTTTCCAAGGATCAACCCGTGCCGACAGAAGAACTCATCAGACAAACACCGTGAGCCTCTAGACCCTTCACTTATTCCCAGGAAACCTTGTCACTGCCAGACACAGCGGTGAGAACCCCCTCTGCATTCCTCCTGGCACATCTGCTGAGGGATGTGATTCAGAGCTGGCCTCTTACTGCGGACAGGATGGCATTTCTTAGCTTTCACAATAAAGACAGTAAAAGAGATGACTGTACCAGAGTGGCCCTTTTTTTAACGGCAACGATAACATTTGGCACACACCTCACGTGTCCAGCAAAAAGCCCTGCTTGCACTACCCAGAACAGAGTACAGCGTGCGCTGCCCCCCTCCTCCCAACGGGCCGCTCCCCACCATGCTCTGCAGTGCTGGGCAGTGACTCTGGGCGCTGCGGAGGGGAATACACCCCAGGAGGCCACTGCCACCAGATATTCAGTCCCTCACATCAGCAGACCTGGGTTAGTGACGAGGCAGAGAAAAGAATGAGGCCCAAAGTCAGCAGACGCCCAGTGCAACCCCTGCAGACGCCTGCTTTTAGTGGCTGAGTCTGGCTGCCTTTCTTAGGGAACCAAGAATCCTGCCTGGTAGTAACCACCTTAAGTTACCGCATGGGAAAAGAAAAAAAAAAAAAAAACCCACCAAAAAAACCACCCTAACAACAATCACCTAGCCAAGTCTTTGGGGTGGAAAATCTCAAAAATCTAGATGAGGTGGACACAGCACGTCTCTTGCCTGGAACAGCTGGGAGCATTTGTGGGTAGCATGCCTGATCACGTATGGCTGGTTGGACACGGGGCCAAGCCCAGAGCCGTTCACCTGCCAGCTGCCTGATCCCTGTCCCTCCCTCTGGCTGCGGGAGGAGCAGGTGACGCCTGGGTGGGACAACTGCCAGGCACCAGGAAAGCCCACTTCCGCCTATGGTTCATTTCCCAGGCGAGGCGTACCTTCTTCCCCGGAGCGAAGCACCGATCGCGGCCAGCGCGTCCGCTGCCACGCTGCGCCTGGTCTCGGGTGTGCTACAGCCCTCCACAGCAGCGTGGGACCACCCGGGGGGACAGGGAGAGTCACAAAGCAAATAAGGTGAATGGCAGCAGACTTTCTGGGGGAAGCAATTTTGGCACAGTGCTGAGCACCCAACCTTGAGAGTCATTCCTTGCAGCGAGGCGATGCGGGCAGGCAGAGCAGCGTTCACGTATAGATTCTGTAGGCCCCTGTGGTGTGCCACAGCTGAAGCACACAAATGAGGACAGAGAGCCCCTCAGCTCAGCCACGGGGCTGAAGAGGCAGTTCCGATCCCGCCACAGCTTCGACCCGCAACCTGACAGACTCTGTCCATTTCAAGTTGCAGAACTTAAGCTTTTTGTATTTCAGCTTTACAAGTGCTAGGCAGTGTTTTTGCCACATTTTGTCTATCAGATTGCTCAGTTTTATCCACTTTCCCTCGGTGGATAATTAAAATTGAACCCCTGATTTTGCTGCCTCTCTTTGCCTGTAAGGGGTGACAAGGAGGGCAGGTTCAGAGAGGCCTTGTGAAGAGGAGGGTGGCCGTAGCTGCGCAGTGCCCTGTCTGGTGAAGTCTCAAATGAAGACAGGACGGCTATGCAAAGTATCATGAGGTCTTTGAAAATGAAGGTAATGACAAGGAAGGCCCATACCTTTTGCTAGCGTGTGAGATTCAGAATTGCTGCTGCTGCACAGCATTTCCAGGCCAGGAATCTGCACCAGCTGCTATGGCTGCAGATCAGTCCTTCAGCTGATACCAAAGCATGGGTTGTGCTCCAGTTCTTGGACTCCTTCACCTCAGTATCACCAGGATTTCTTCAGCACAGTCATTAACAGCTCACACATACCTGCCACACCTTCCAGCACACGCCTCTGCATTCCTTGCCCTGCTCCAAGACATGCCTTCTCCATGGACTTGCGCTCTCGGAGCTCACGTTCACTGTCTGTCTCATTCATGTGGGACCAAGTAGTGCTATGAAGCGCTGCTGAGTTGCAATCGTGATGAATTCAGCCCTGTCCTTGCAAGAACAGATCAAGGGCAGATTATCCGGTCGCCTAACGAGTAATTTTGGGAAGTATTTTACAACTTACATAAAGAAAGGAAGTGTTAGAAATACCTGATCTGTAGTGCCAGCCTCTGGACCATACCAGCACACGTAACACCAGCTGATGTCCGTCACTTGTACGTTCATCTGTTCTCCAGCCTGTGACCAGAATTTGCAAGCTTCCTCCCAGCCTTTTCTCAGCTTATAACGCTTTTCTGACCATCTCTCCCATTTATCGTGTCTCCAGTTCCCAGCTGACGTTTCCAGCTCTCAGAGTTTCTGTGGCAGACAGCTCTGTCTTCCAGGGCACGCAGCACCTGGCAGCTCTGATGAACACGCCGTGCGTCACAGCACCTGACCCCGCAGGGTACCTTGACTCTGGACCTTGGCACAGGCCAGCCGAAAAATGATCCCACCTTCGCCCCTTCTCCTCGTTCTTCTTACGCGGCACAGCAAACCAAAACCCCAGACTGGCACAACTCCTATTGTTGCTTGATTTGCAGTCTAGAAAAAAAAATAAAAATCGAGCTCGTCATTTCCATACAGCAAGTGAGGACCAGCAGTGGCTGGCAGCTTTCAGCCCTGCCAAGGGCCAGGGAAATGGTTGCTCTGTCACCCCTCTGAAACGCAAGTCTCTGCTTCTCACCAGGGCAGGGAAAGCGCTCCGGCCTGGACTAATAGCAAGACGCTCACCTGAGGCTGATTTTGTTTCCCATTTTTCTGTTCTAGCCTCAAATTTTATGCCTTGATTTTTAGTTTCATCCCTTATTTTTAAGGTTTACCTGGCATCAACTGCTTCTCAAAAGTATTAATTCTGTTCATTAATTAGACTCATTAGCTGTTGACCAAACATGTTACCTGATTATAATTAAAATGGTATTCTGTTCTGGAAAAAAAAATAAATCTAAGAAGTGATATTTCCGGAAGATTTTGTTAGCTTTGTCGGGTAGAGCAGGTGTCCCCAGGCTCTGGGTGGGAAAGCTGTTGCACTGATCACCCTCGGTTTCCTCCAGTCTCCTCTCTGCACGCGCAGGCCCTGCTGACCGTTAGCTCTGAGGGCCGTGCCGGGTGAAGGTATGTGCTTTGAGAACTTGTTGACGGTATATAAGATGTTGCTGACAGATTCACTTCAGGCCCTTCACAAAAAAGCTTCATTTAGGAGAGATGCCCGGGACGAGGGCTGGAGCGGCACAGGAGCTGGAAGCTGTTCGGGCGGGGAGCCCCCGCTGCCGTCCACGCGAAGGTGTGCAGTGCTGCTGCAGGGCAGGTGCTCTGCAAGCCTTCCCGAGGAAGAATGACCTGGTGGTGGGAAAGGGCTTTTCTCTGGGCCTGAGCCCAACCCACGCCTGCTTTGAGGCTGTGGATTTCCTTTGTTGGTTCACTGCAATACTGTTTTGATTTAGGAAACCGACACACCTTGAGATGCGATATCACTTGTCCGATCACAGCAGAACTCTTCTGACCACACACAAGTGCAAGGCTTGCCTGCTTTCTCAGTTTTATTTTCTACTCTGAGCTTTGCAGTCTAACATCCATGCTACACTGGCATACACAAAACTGCACTTTAAAACTGGTCAGTCCGTTTTAATTAAAAAAAAAAAATCCCTCTTTCTGGTATTTTTGTTAGCATCGGTCCCCAGAACAAGATCCCTTACCGGAGGAACATGTTCCCCACTGATGTGCCAGACAAAAGTTCATGGCTTTGTCTAACTGAAAATTAAGTCTTGATTATTCATGCAGTTCCCAGTGAGTCACTCCACACCCTTGAATTATTTCTGACAGATGTAAAATGCCTTCTGCTGAATTCCTATTCCAAAGAGCCTTTTGCATGACCGGTTTATCAGTGAATGCGAGCAGACTCATGAGTTACAGTGCTTCATCATCATGGCATGTGTACCACTGAACACGCCGACTAGGGAAACCAGACCCACCTATCTTCTGCCACAGGCTCACAGCCTCCACAACCTCCCAGCCGCTGCACAAGAGGCGTTCGTGCAGGGCAGGTGTGTGTGCGGGGAGACCCTGTATTACCCTGAATGATGAGGCAGGGTACGCAGAGGAAAGAAAACTGATGGGCTGAGGGTGTATGAGTTCACTCACAGGGGTGATACGGAGACTGAAGTACTGACCTGAAGGCCTATTTCTGTCGCTTTTCACTTTCCTGCTTTTTCTTGGCTGCCAGGAGCGTGCTTACCACTGGCTGCACACAGCTGTGGTGCGAGTCAGGCTCAGTCACTGTCCTTGTGCGCGCAGTGGAGACCAGACCTGCTCAGCTGGGAGCTGAAGCTCAGCTCTGCTCCCTCAGCCTGCCGTGCTGACCTTACCTCCTTTACGCTGGAAGCGCGCTCGGCTGTGTTTACCCACAAACAGGGTTAGCACACATCACTCGTACACGGTCAGGAGACGCAGATAAACTTTCCTCCACAGCCTGCAGAAGACAGGTGTAGGCTGCTTCCCAAAGGCTCTACAGCTTCCTCCTGAAATGAGGGAGCCCCAGGCTGGCCTGAGGATTTCCACAGACCTGCTTCTCCCACAAAGAAAAGCGCTTTTAGGGGCTCCAACATTGAGGGGACCTTCTCCAGACAGGAACCTCCTCCAAAGCAAGAAGGCAGTTGCAGTAAGGACGCCCTGAGGGGTGCTGACGGCTCGGAGCCTCCCCTGTGACCGGACTGCTCTCGGGTGCAGCTCCACTGCGCATCGCTCCATTAGGAAGCAGGAACATACCCACCGTAATTCAGCTGCTGACTCTGAGATAGCGCTGACGCCGTGAGGTTTAGTCTGGGCAGGCGTAATCGGTATCCCGCACACGACACTGCGTGAGTTTCACAAGCAATGATGTGGTTGCTTATGAACGGGAGCTCTGCAGAGCAGCTGAGCGCTCACCGTCAGAAACGGCCACGTAGAAATCCCTGCGGCCGTACCTGCAGTGAGTGAAAGGCGCTGATGTGCGTTCGCTGGCGCTGCACGCATTTCGGTGACGTTTCCTAGCAGGCGGCCAGGTCTGGCACAGCGTGAGGCTGCAGACGTTACCTCTGCAGTGTGAGATTTTGGGCTGGGATTCTGCATTTTTCTCCTGCAGAAATCTCTGTCACTGTAAAACAAAGCAACAGCACCCAAACCCATGTCAAGTGGTCATTTTAGCAATTCTGAAATCTATTATTCACTTGGCTAATTAAAAAACACGCCCACACAATAGACCTTACAACTGTGAATTTTGTATTTCCAGTGGTGAAACTCCCCCCTTCTTTTTATTCACAGATGGTCATGATGATACCTTTTTGTTCAATAATTAATCATTTTTGTGTCAGGTTGGACTTGTTTCAGGGAGTTGAATTGAGTGCCTCGTTCAAGGAAATCTGTAATTGAGATACAAATCTGCATGTGGGCATCTGTGAAAGACTTCAAGATTTGCGCAGATGACTAAGTATATGTTTTTACACATGTATTTTACTACCTTAAAGGCATCTACACAGGATGTTAGCAGGGGCTGGTCTGTCATCTCTCTGTCTTGTCAGCAGACCCACTGGATTCTGACAGCTGAAGAGAGGCTGTTAATTAAACCTGCCAGGTTTTGTCAGGCTTGTGGCACGCTCTCTAGATAATTCATTCTTATGCGTTTCAAGCAGCTTCAGTGGGAACATGACCAAACATTTTAATTTCCCCCCTAAATTCTACGCCTCTCTTTCTAAGAAAGAGGATTTATTCCCGCAGCGATAGCCCCTTGTGTTTCGGGGGGTGCGTGTAGCTCGGCGCTGCATTAAGGAGCGCCGGGTTTGCGCTGGCTCCCCGGGCGGCCGGGCTGGCAGCAGCTGCGGCTCTGGTATTAACTCCCCACCCTCATGAAGGTTAGAGGATAATGCCACAAGTTTTGCAGGAATAAAGAGCCTTTTTCTTGCTTTTCTAAGGAGGATCTATGCTAGAAAAAGCAAACAAAAATTGGAGCTGACTTCACGCCGCTCTGCTCCCACGGCTCTCCTCGCTGCCGTCGGCAGCTCGGCTCGTGTGGACAGGCGCCGCGGTGCAGTGGCTCCCAGCTATTCATTCCCAACGCAGAAGTGTTATTTTTGCATCTAACTATGACCTATCTTTTAATTTTGCTATATAGACAGATTTATTCTTCATAGCACATCTATGAATCCTTTGAAACGCATGTTATGCAGAGCAAATGCTCGGACCTTGGAAGCATACTTAGAAAAGGACAGTTTTGTTTATTTTACGTGTTTATAATTGTCTCTGGCCATGTTATCATTGACGATTTTCCACAGTAGCTTGCAAAGTAATGTTGGTTTGTCTGGCTATTCAGCTCTGCTAAAAAGCCCTTAAAATGTCAAAGGCAAGAACAGTTGTTGGTTTTTTCTCACTACTACAGCCTAAGACAGATTTGAACCAGCTTCTGCAGTCGAAGCGAAGTGGGATAATTCACAGCGTGCCACGGACACATCCTGTGAAGACACAGAAGTATCCTTCATGAAGCCACAGCACGCAAAGGGACTGACCGTATAATGTTTTCTCATTGTTTCAGAGGCATTTGAAAAGAAAATTCTTTGGGTTGAGACTGGTTTGAGAGGAGATAATAACCTGTACTCATAATGGACAGGTCTTTTGTTGTGCTGCTTACTCTCTAAATTATCCTCATCAGAGCTTTTCCTTAAACATTTAATTATCTCTGCTCCTCTCCGCTCGCTAGACTTCTCTCATCAGCAGGGACTGAACTGGGTTAGGAAGTGGATTTTTATGGAAAAACAAAACCACTGTTGCTGGCGCAGAAACAACTTTTCCTTCCCTCTGGCTATACCACAGTAATTTTATAAATTGTATTTTTCTGTAAGAGATTATTTCATTTATCGTAGCTGAAGTAATACTAATAAATAATTTATATTTAAGCATAATGTGTACACACTATAACGCTGTTTATTTGCTTGTAGAGCTTTTTACCCAGCCTCACCAGAGGAAGGAAACTGATTTCAGGAAAAAACAGACTCAGATATTGTTTCAACTGGAAAATAATATTTAAGGGGCACACCATCATCAAGCGTTAACAACCCACGCTGAGACAAACTGTTCCACCCAAGCCCAGCCCCGGCCGGGAGCACGCAGCCCTTCTGCCAGACCAGCTCAGACCAGCGTGTCACCACCGTTCACTCACGCAGAGCGTGATGCAACCAACCTGACTTTCCCGTGTGCTTTCTCCTATCCTGGAATATCCTCTGCACACCAGTAGCGGGCAGCTCTTTCTGCTGCATTCTTGGTGGAACTTCTTTCTGCACATTAGAATGAATATAATTAATTATATTACAGGGATTGTAATTTTCTTATATAGTACAAGTGATCGCCACCAAGGAGTCTACAGCTAATTGCCTCTACCCTAGATGCCGCTGAAGGTCTCCCTCGAGCACACGAGGACCCTCGGCACCCTCTCTCAGCTACCTATGCCGCAGACTACTTGGGGTAGACACGCCAAAGTCAGGCACCCTCTACCTTTCACGCCCAGCTTATGCTGCCCGAGCACCCAGTTTTATAGGAGAAAACGAGGCTATATAGAGGTTGATACCAACTTCTCAGCGCCCTAGGCTGTGAGAGCAATAATTTGGATGGACAGCTTGTTCCTTCCATGTATTGCTCAGAGATGGATCCTCTTCAGAAACCTATTCCCTGCCCAAACAGAACAAAGGACTGTGTTGTCCTCTTCAGGAGTAACCCCTGCTCAACTGGGATGCCACAGATTTGCCTGTGGGGCCAACCTGAGCTGCATCAGAGCATGGAGAAGGCAGGTTTAAGCTAAGACAGCACATGCAGTCTGCACGCTCTTGAGGTTGTGGACTGCAGCCTTCCATGTGGAAGTCCCACCAGGAATGAATGCATTCCGAAGGGAATTCACACACCACCTTCCACGGGGGCTCCCATGGCTGCATGGAGCCAGGTAACTGGGATCTCGGATGTTCAAGAGGATTTTCCCACAGCTCACCTGGGTTCAGGTGCTCATCTCTAGAGACTCCGTTGCCTGTCACACATTTTCAGTGAGGTGTCCTCTGCAGTATCTAACATGGCAGCCAGGTTTTCTGTTCTTGGTCCCTCCTCATGGCCCTGCCCAGGGAAAGAGGGACCCTGGTCCACCTTTGGGCCACCTCTCGTGTCAAGGTCAGCCTACCTGAGGAGCTTGCTTTTATTCTTGATCCAACGGTGGCATCTCGTAAGACTGCTTGCTGTTAGTTTCTGCACTGCACAGTGCGGTGTAAGGGCTAAGAAAAATGTTCAATGGTGAAGTGGGGTGAATAAGAGCATCTGCCAACATCTGCATGTATATGAGGCCAGTGGGTTTGCATTCCTTCAGGTCAGAAAACAGAACAAGTGTGATCTCATCCCCACGCCAGTTTCTCCACGTTACAAAGTCACCGCAAGACATGACGACACATTGTTCCTGCTCCGGGAGGACGGAGCTGAGGGCTTGTCTGCACTGCTTGGAAGAGCAAACTGGAAGGAACAAACACGCACAAGCAATCTCAAGGTAGGAATGCAGCAGAGACCCAGCACACTTGTTTTCCCACAGCGTGAAACAGTTGAGCTCACAGTATATAATACCTCCAAAAACCCACAAATGCCTGGTCTTCACTGTATTTTTACCATAGCCATTCACACGTTTAGTAAAACCATACCGTACTTACGAGGGACTGCAAGACCTTACTGACCACACTCGCTTGGTGTTTGCCCAGCCGGTGGGCAAAAGAGGTCTGCCGCTGCAAAGCGATGTGTAGGGTCTCGTGTCCAGCCCCGGTGCTCAGCGAGGGAGAGGAAAGCAGGACAGTGGCAGGCACCTATGCAAAACCTCCACAGAGGAATCACGCTGTCCCACTCCTCATTTGTTATTCTGTGTGGTAATGAATTAATTTTTAACTAAACTCCTTTGATTATTGTTATAACTCTTACTGATGTCACTCTGAATATTACTGTTATCCTTATAAATACACAATCCCCTTTCTGAAGAAATTTTAGCCATCCAGCTAACATGCCCTATGACTTTGAAATCAGTACAGTAAATTCATCAACAGAATTGAAAATAAAATTAAGCTTTGGATGAAAGCTTTACTATACACCCCTAAGGTTTATAGATTTGGTCTGGTCCAAGGTATAAGTACGTGTTCCCCAAGTGAGTATCATCATTCTGATGGGTTTCATATGTTTCTCAGACAGAACTAGACAATTTTAGAGGCATGCACATGTGTGCAAAACAAAGTTACGGTTATAAAGGCACGGCCTGGGTTAAGCAAACAAATGGAGTATCCTACAGAGGTTTGCAGTAAGGATGGGAATTGCTCAAAATTGGCATGGGTAAAGCATACCTGTAGATTTTATTCACTTTGGCAATATCCAAAGGACTGGGCTCCGTCCTGCACACCTCTGCTCTCTGTAAGCAAGCTTGCTGCAACATCATCCATCTGAAGTGGAAACGGCCCCGCACCGAGCCCTGCGCCTGGCCGGGTGAGCCCAGCTCTGAGGGGCAGGGAACGGCCAAGCTGGTGTTGGAAGGGAGCTCGTCCCCGGCAGCGGGCTCTGCTGCGTGTACCTCTCTGGACAGCCACGCTGTAACTGGCACTGGAGAGATCCTGCTGCTGCAGGCACGCTGCAAAGCCACCGTATGCACGGGTCTGACGGAGCCACGAGCAGGCAACAGACGAGCGGGGCTGGAACACCGCACTGTCGGGTTGCCACGTGCAAAGCCACTGGACAATGTCTTAAAGGCTGGATGGTCTTGATCCTAGAAACAGGAATGCATCCCTTCTCCCCCAGTTTAACACAAAAACATTGGCCTCTCCTTAGCACGCCACGCGGGAGAGTTGAAGTTAACGGTGGTGAATGGCGAACGGGGCTCTGACGCCCATTTGGATCATGTTTCACTGCAAACGGGTCGTCTTCACAGAGACTGCCACTGATTATATGTTCAGGACCTATCTTCAGAGATAAAGTTTCCTACTTCACTTTTTCAAAAGCTGCAGAGCTTCAATATACTTGCTACCTTTGGGCCCTGCCCTGTCAATCCTGCTCCCATGAATAAGGCTTATTCATGAACATTCTCATGTCATGAGAAAAAGCTTTTATGGAATCATGTTTTGTAAGTGCTAGTGAAAAGCTAAGCTAGACAGTACCCAGATAAGGCAGTGATGAATACCTGATCATGAGTTCTGTGTATTTATGGCCAGACCCTCACACCCACAAAATGACCATACATATTGAGTCACAAACAAATGACAAAGTCAATTTCTGAAGATCTGCTCGGATAACACAATTGCTGTTTTCCATGCATAAAACTGGAACAGGGCTCTGGGAATCGGCAACATAAAAATAATGGTGATGGTGATGAATTTAAAATGCTCTCCAAACAAGACATTGAGGAAGTCTCTAGAGAGGTCTTGTGGTGAGCTTGATAAATCTTTCCACAGTTTTCAATTCTGAGTATTAGTTATTTCGTAACCTACAGTGCTTGCTTAGCAGCTGCTGCAGGCTATCGAATGAACGGTCGCGGCACGACGCAGGTTTTGCCACAGGCCAGGCTCACGAAACCGCATGTGGATCATTCGTCATCCCAAATCTGCCTATGCTGCTGTTATTTTATAACTGCAGATCTCAAGATGATTAACAATGCTGGATATTCATCAGCCTGATTTCGAAAACGGAGTAGCTGTGATGTAATGAGATGAAGAAATGCACCTGATATCGTCGAATGAATGTGTCCATACAAGGATTAGAGCACATTTCCTCATTCCCAGTGCCGTTCGTAAGCCACCGCACAAGACGCCAAAACCTCTTATTACCATCCACCGTGTTTCAGCAGAATAGGGCATCGAAGCGCTAGCCATTAAACCTGTCTCACTTTTCAGGGGTTTTTATAAGAAACTCTGACTAAAAAGAGGACGGCAGCAGCTGGAGAAGCCAGCCCACGATGTGCGCTCTTTCCCATATTGTTCCCCTCTCAGGTCTACCTCTCCGTTCCCTCACGCTGTCCTCCTGAAGAACCGCGAGTCCAACCAAGCGTCCAGGCCTGCAGTGACACTGCTGTGACAGATTTTTGCAGCTCTGGACCCTCGCAGGAACACAGCACCGTGCCAGGTCAGCTGTGACACGGGATTTTGCATTTGTCCTTGTTGACTTTACTAGGGGCCACTGCTCCAGCCGCAGCATTTCCGAGTGGCAGCTCTGCACATTTTCTCCAGTGATAATGATTCAGACTGTGGCTACTGCGACGGGAATCCCTCAGGCACAAAGGCAATGCCTCGCTTCACGGGCGGCTCTGCTTGAGTAAGGGCTGCTGTTACTTAGCTTAGACTATCACGGCTTGTTAGGGACTGAAATTCAGATTCTTCCAAAGCTCTTACAAATTCAAGGCAAGGATCGTATTTATGCAGAGGTGATTTTCTCTATATATAGAAGTGTGGGTTTCAAGAAGCCAGAGAGGATAATAAAATAGGAATATACAGCCATTATATTTTTATGATATTTCTTTTCTTGGGTCTTTTTTGGGGTGAGTAATCAAATTTTGGTGGGTAGTTGGCCTATGGTTAAAAAAATTGTGGTGGAAAAGGTAAATGTAGGAAATTGAAGCAACTGACATGCAAATCCAATTTTCAGGGATGTCCACTGGGTACTTCTCAGGTCCTTTGTGTTACCAGAAGTCAGTTTTTACAGACACAGACTGCACGCAATTTCTGTATTACTTCTACTTGATAATGCAGTTGTTTCAGATGCATACCAGCACAATTAAGAACAAGGTTTGTCTTGCATTATATTTAGTGAATTTGGAAGCACTCTTGACATCAAATTTCTTTGTCTCTGTTGTTCTCTTCTAAGCACCTACACAATGCATTATTGTAAATCTTTTAAAAACTCTTCTAATACTCATAAAACTTATGAAGAAAAACATTGCCAAATTCCTCCTTTCTTCTTGCTTTAGAACCTGTGAAAACAAGCTCATAAGACTCTAACGCATCTTTAACTTCCACGCCTTCCAAGATATTCTGATACTTATTCTTTGCAACACAGCATGGAGGAGAGTGAGGAGAAAGGCTTTCACGTTTACTCATTATCAGAGCTCTGGTGTGAGCTTGTAATTCAGGTTCTGTGTCATCTGGGAAAAACTGTAGAATGCTCGTCTCTGCCCCTGCACCCATCCAGATGTGGCATCAGACTCTGATTGCTTTAATCATTTAAACTTTTTGCTATTATTTGAATTAGCATACTGTCTGGATCGGTCCTTACAGACCAGAATGTTGCTATATGCTATATGCTACCCAGATTTTTCTGCTCTGTGTTTGTAGATCCCTGAACGGCTTAATTTACCATGTGTTATGCTCTGTAAGCATAACTTCAAAATAAATGAAGGATTGTCTTGTAGTCATGATCCTACCATCAGCGCTCGGTCATAAAGTTTTTTCTTTTCCAGCTGAGTGGGCTCGTGCCAGTAACTACTGCAGAGAGGAATTCATCCAGGCTGGAATGAGGGTCAGCACGGCTGTGAGGGTGTGGTTTTTCATTTTAGTATTTCAGCAAGACGAAAGGTATTAAGTCTAACGACTTACAAAGCGAAAACGGGGTTACAAGGTTCCTATCTACGTGCGACCGTCTGTGAGTCACGGAAGGAAGGAACACACATTACACATTCTACAGGGTAAAGTCACATCAACTTGTCACCTGGGGTTTCTGGGTACATAACGCAAGTCTCTGTCAGGTTCCTGTTACCGGCTTTATTTCACAGCCCACAGCGCATCTTTGTGAATACCGGCCAAAGCAAAATCCCAGATCTAACTACTGCTTTGTGTTTTGCTGATGTGACCTAAATGCACATTCTTATGTAAAATCTCTAGCAACCTGCTAGGACAACAGAAGACTTCGGCTTGCAGTCCTCAAAGTGCCGTGCTCCAGAACTTTGATGACTGAGCACGGAGATCACCAGCTCTGCGACGCCACTGCAGCTCCACGGAAGTCAGCAGCACTGACTGCCCATGGAGAATCTTACACCAGGGACCTACCAAATTTCCTCCTGCTGCCACACGTGCAAAGGGGGAAGCCAGAATGAGAAAGCAAACGTGACAGGGAAAGATAGAAAGAGAAAACGTGGGAGGGAACTGAAAGCATCTCCCTTCTCCTTGCACAACTTTATCTCCAGCTTCTGCTCTGCATCACCTCTGTTATAAGCAGAACCTTGTTTCCTTCCTTGCCTGAGAACACACAAAGAAGTACAGGCTCAAAACTCCTTTAGCAATTTAACACTGAAAATCACTTTTCCCTCCATATCCTATGCGGTGCCAGTGCATTTGCAAAAATACAAATGCAGAAACAACAGACTAGTGCAGCATCTATCATATAACGTACATACACGCTTAAGATAGTTCACACACTTCACACCGTTTAGTGTCCACAGCAGTAGGCAGGAGATCAAGAAATTCTAGATTTTAATTTTACTTTGGGCACTGACTTGGTCTGCAGCTTTGAGTAAATCATTTGCAATTTAGGTTTCGGTTTTACCATCTGAAAAAACTGGGAGATATTACTTATAAGCCTTGTACAACTTCCAGGAAATCCCCCTAAAATCCACCTGTTAACTACATTTCCACAGAAGCTGAAATGTCTCTGCATACCATTCACAGGAGCAGCCCTACAGAAACAGACAGTACACGATACAGAAGATACGGTGTATTTCTTTTAACAGCTGGGTGTATGATGGTGCTGAAAGCCTGGGTCTGTGAAGTGCACTGGAAGAAAAGTGGGTACTTTCCCAGGCATCAAGCTGTAGACTAAGAAATTTGAATATGTCTGCATTCTTGAAAAGAGTAATTTCAAATAAATTATGATGTGTATACTGTCATGCTGATTTGAACAGCATGCCTGCACGCACATTTTATTTCAAAAAAATCTGAACCCCCTTTCTGCTCCTTGCGTGCGCACTGGTATCGCTTCACCTTCATATTCTTACAGAGCTCACCATGAACTTTCCCACATGCTAACTCTATCATGCTATATATTTACTTACCATTATAAAAGTCTTTTACCACACGGGTAAATACTGAAATATTTACACAGGTTAACCGTGATATCGGTCTACAGAGAATAAAAATACAGTTCCACTGCACTGTTGCTCTGCGTTTCAGCATCACGCTTCCACCATCACCTTTGTCTCCTCCGGTTTGTTCTCACCTATGTGTACTCGTACAGACCTCGATGATACGATCATCTCCCAAGCGGAGCAGACCGTGACTGGACAGTCACCCCTAGCATCACCCTGGGAAGAAACTCTGATTCACTGCAGCACAACACAGGCATCAGACCAAGAATTACGCCCTGTGAGTCTTCCACTGACGGGCACTGCTTGTCACCCTCGGCCAGGGCAGAAGAGAGCAGCAGCATGCCCACCATCACCTGGCAGCGCTGGCTGAAACAGCACAAGGGCCACCCACTCTCTGGCAGCAACATTTTCTCATAGCCTACATCCTTTCCTTCAGAAAAGTTCCCCTTGTAGTTCACGGCTTGTGCTCAGCTTGTTTTGCACTGGTTTACGCACACCAGCATTCATTAGCGCCTCTAAATCGTAAGGGCTACCAGGCAAGGGCCACGCAACTTGCAGGCAAACTTTCCCACCAAGGTATTTGGGATCTGGAGGACCGCTGCAGACCGCCTTTCAGAATTTTGTTTGATGCACTGTATAGCATTGTGCAACCTGCCATTCTGTAACAGAACAATATTGATTTCACTTATCGTCTCTGCCCTTTGTTATTGGCACCAGATGAGAAGAAAAAAAAAAGTCAGCTCTGAGATAATTAGATGGAGAAATGTCCTAAAACTTAAAAAAAACAGAGGATCTTTGATCTTGACAGTGACAGTTCATAGGAAGATGTGTAATCCGAGTGCCTCACTGACAGGAAAAAAGTGAGAAACTGACTGGCTTTTATACGGTCATCACAATGCAGACTGAAGGTGCTAATGTTGAATGACTAGGAAATTCAGAAAAAAAATTCCCTTTTCCTTCAACTGATCCTCTCTTTGTATGACTGCATCACCTAGTAATTGTTTATGGCTTAATGCTGGAAAAAAGCCAAAGCCTCGGCCAGTGAGGAGACTAGAGTAGAACTGCTTACAAGGGGAATTAGTCACAGTGTCCATCAGGACATGCCGTTGGAGGGAGTTACCTGTAGCGTGGGTATCAGCCCGTACAAACACCTACTATCGTCCGAGGAGGGACATCTGCATCGCGCACGGTCTTCAATAATCAAACTCGGTCTGTCTACTACTTGTTCATGGTAACAGACATTGCTAAAACTTGCTAAGTGCTTGCTGACACCTATTTCCAAACTGGATTTTGATGGGAATTGTGCTTTAACAAGGATTTCCAGTTTGATTCCTGCATTTCATGTATGCCTGCTGGTATTAATTTCAGTTACCCAACTCCGTACATTTTTCGTAGAGAGCAATACAAATTCAAGACTTAATTCCACATGATATTTGCACTGTTCAGTAAATTTATCCACAAATAAGGAAGCCATAGTATTGCTTCTAATTCTATCACTAACTAAACAACCATATAAGAACTGCACTTTTTGATGTCACAAAACTATTTTGTATAATTTTTTAGTATCAATAAATGTATTTGTTTTTCCTAATCAAAATTTGTTTCTTCTTCATGACTTTGTATGTCATGCTACAGCAAAACAGCAACTTCCTCTTTTGAAAAGGAAGGACAGCAATTAATTTTCTGAGGCATCAATACAGAATTGTTACTAATAAAATGGCCTAGCCCTTAACTTTGTTTACCACAGCAAGGCAACCACTAAGAAAAAATATGCTCAGTGACGAAGATGTGGCAAGCCAGAAACCGTATTTTGTTTTCCATGTTCTCAGTACATTACTATTTACTTTTTGCAACCATTAATGTAAGGTAAATGCTGTTGATATAAATAGAACGTAGAATTAACAGCTGTACCTGAGACTCACTGCATGATTAAATAAAGCCTTGTTAAGCAGAAGGGGAAACAATAGTTGCTTGTTTGAGTAAACTGAAAGAAAATGTCTGCCTCTTTGCAATAGCATAGCTTGGTCTGGCATCACTAACAAGCTCTGAAGGTGAATCCACGGTTTTCTTACTAGAATTACTCTCACGAGTGGGGAACAAATATTTCCTTCTGATAACTATCTTCTCCATTCTCTCGTATAACGTACTTGCTGGTGATCACAAAAGGCAGCGTAAAATGGACTCACTTGCTCCCGGCTTGTTGACACCAGCGACAAAAGAAAGCCAGTTACCCCTTTTCCAACCAGCACTTTCTCTATAAATCTGGTTTAGAACTACTGTAATGCTAATGGATGGGGAAACAGAGAGTACTAAATTAGGGAACTAGTTCTGTTAGGGCAAAGGTGAAATACTGTTTCCCTACGGGATACTTCGCGACAACGCTGTAGGAGACAGTGCTGCTTTGCCCGCCCTCTGAGCGGGTTCCTGGTAAATGCCTGTCACAAGCTCTCTCTCGGACCTTCCAGCTGAGCTTCTGAGATCTGCAACTACTATGTGGGGAAGGTAATAGTTAACAGAAATATGTTTTTTACTGCATTACACACAAAAGGAAGAGCGTTAGGAACAGCAGCAGTGGCAGTAACAGCCAGGCAGGTGTGTCAAGAAGCGGAAGACTCCCCACAGCCCCCAAGTGCAACGTACCTGGACCTGCGTGTCCAACCACCCTTGCCTGTCGTGAAGCAGTGCACAGGTGGTGCTGGACCCGCCCCAGTCACACTAACCTCATGTTTCTGATACCCTGTGGTTCTTCACTGCCTGGCCGCCCCCGGGACGTTACAAGCCGTGGCACCAGGAGACAGGACGTGGGTGTCTGGGCCTCTGGGTGTGCATTGCGCAGGTCAGCGACGCTAGCAGTAACACTACCACAAGATTTCCATTGGGATAAAGTCAAAGCCCTAACTGCTGTTTCTGTTTCTGTTTTGTATCTACTGCATATATTGTGTATATCCTTCCACACTTAAACTTGGCTGCGGTGATGTCACGTTGGCTGCAGAGCAATGCTAACATTGTGCAGCCCATCTACTAGTGCGCTTCAGATGCTGTCAGATTCATTCAAACATCAGCCAGAGTGTGACTGTGGCTGGAATAAAACCCAGCCACCACCCCTCTCTTTCTACAAGAGGGAGTCACTAAGCCGTGACTACTCACCACAGAGACCACAGCTCCTCTTCATGGAGACCACTCTGTATCAATAGCCTTTAACGATTTTCAGATGCCTTAACAGAATGTAAGCCCCTGAAGAAAATCACCCTATGATCTTAACTTGCAAAATTTACAAGCTAATTCTTATCTATACAGAATGACTTACTTATAGTTCAACTGAGAAAAAAAAATCCTCCTCCAAATAAAAATGCTTAGTATATCACTGCTTTTTATTACTAAAGAGTTTCCACACTATTTAACACCTTCAGGACAATTCCGCTGATCAAACTCTTAATGCAGAATCTGTTAGGACTTGCCATGAAATAGGTGATTATTATGGAAATCCTAGTAGTGATTTTTTTTTTTTAAGTATTAGGATATTTTTCATTTAACCCAGAAGTAAGTTTGTACTGCTTCCATCAGTTTACTGTGACAAGCTTCAGAATATTAACTTCCCTACGTGTTCTGTTTTCTCATTTTCCTCAGGCTCCCAAGACAGAACTCTGAAAGTGTTTTGAATTTGCACACGTGGATATAAAATGAGATCACTTCTTCAGCACTAACGACGATGGACAACAAATTGTGCCTGTTCTTTTAATCAGGTTCATAATGGAAGTGTTCCATTATAAAATAATAATAATTACAATACAATATGCAGATCATCACAAACAACTATTGCTTGTCTACTTTTAACACTTATTTTTGCTGAGTAATCTCTCCATTTCACTGACAAATCTATTTCAGTGGATTTCAGTTGAACCACTTATGTAAGTTTCAAAACAAAACTTAACAGCAGAAAAACTGAGGTTTATGTGAACAGAATTTAGGTTTATATTCGCCACATCATTTTAGTGTCTGCCAGCACGCGTGTTTCAGTAGGTGCAAAGTCACAGGCTTTTATCGTACCTGCACATTCTGACGAGAAAAGCAGGAATTAGCCACAGAGGTACTACAGAGGCCTTATGTTTTGTATACAGCTTCCATTTGGAGCCAGAGAACCCATCAATCCACTACCCACTACAAAAGCGGTATTTGTGCTTTTGTAGAAAAGTTGCAGCTGTTGCGGAATGTAAGTTTTATGTAGCGTGTTTACGCAAAAAAAAAGGCCAGGGAACCAGTTTTGGCTAATCAATATCCCGCATGATATGGTAGCAATAGATCAGTCAAAAATTACTCAGAACCTAAATATGTAGAAGTTCCCACACACCTTTATTTATCTAGCTCTAATCTTTGCTCTTGAATGCATGCTTAACAAGTAAAAAGGGGAAGAAAAGGCATTGCCTGTGTTGAAGTGAAATGCGAGGGGCACAGATACGCGCTCACCTTTGAACCCGAGTATCTCGCACATTTGAACCAAATGACTGTTGTCTCAGGCAGTTAGAGAGCACAGACATCACCGCCCCTAACAGTCAGGACTCCCTGGAAAGCCTACTTAAATAGGCCATCGAAATATTATTATTATTATAGAGTTGCCATCGCTTTAATGTCTACTCTGAACTGCTCTCTCATCTTAAAAACAGACGATCCTTCTACTCCACACTTCCTCTTATGCTACAGGTACTACATAAGGACCTACACTTTAGGAACTCAGCACTGCAAACTGATCTGGAACTGTAGATCAAGTCATGCCACGGGTCATTTAAAGTTTCTGACCAGCTGTCTGGAATTTGTGTACATTCTCTTTTTGCTTAGGCAACATCCAATGTTAATTAAAAAAATAATTCCCTGCCATTATTCATGCTTTTAACACTGAGACATAATTGATATAGCTGGTAAAAAACCTGAATAAACATTTATACACAAAGTAAAGTGATTACTTACCGTTCAAAGAAGAATTAGTCAGGAAAACAACCAACCTTGATTCCAGGAAATTCAGCAATGAACTATTGAAATGTCCCATTAAAATACACTCACGACAAACAGAAAGATTTCAAACATACAGTCTATCGAAGAGATGTGGATTTTCTCCACTGCTGATATTAGTCTTTGCTCACTATGAATTTGAAATAGATGAGAAAACACACTGCTGAACTCCATGTAAGATATCTGAAACCATTCACATTGCTCTCTTAACTAGGTTAAATGAAACTTCATCTGGGTTCCACTTGATCATGAGACTGGAATGCTGAAAATGTTGTAATCTATTTATACATCAAATTGAAGAAACGTTGTGTGTCTTTAAATTTAATTGCATTCCACTGTATTAACTAAATATTGACAGTTTACAAACTGTTTCACGTTCAAACTGGGAAAGAAAAGACAGACCGATCTGACTTATTTATCCTAAAGCCAGGATTTATTTCCTGGCTTTTAAACTATGGACCAAGCCCAGTTCTGCTTTATGCCTTCCCTAAAAGTGTTGCTCCTGCAGCAATAATTCACTGTTAGTGCCAACACACGGTAGTTGCCTTTTAATCACTTCAAAATACATACTTTTTTTTCTGGCATCAAGAACATACTACAATTCCAAACTGGATTTGCAGCTCAGATTTGACTTAGACTTCTCCTCCTTTTTCTGCCTCTAAACCACAAATGATTCAAAACACAGCAGAGAGCAAGGCTGAGAACAGCTACGTAAATGAGAGGAGCCAAATCAAACAGATGAAAACCACCGAGGGGTTTATACGGCCCAGAAGTAATTGACAATAGCTAGTCTATGAACAGCCAGCCTCGGACTGCCCTGGTGAAACAGCACTCTTCAGGCAACTGTTCCACACAGCGCTGGCACTTCCCTAACTGATTTACACCATTCGTTAGCTGTGCACAATGCTCTTTGACACGTTATTCTGAACACAGGAAAAGTCCTGCCCCGGGCTGCTCCCAGCCTGACAGCACGACCAGGTGCAGCACAGGACAGTGTGGAAAAAGTAAAGGTACCCACCGTGACGCAGAGCAGGCTGTGCCGAAGGCATGTCTGCTGGCCTGTACAAATCTGCATCTTAGATTTTAACGTCTCTTACTTAAGTAAAACACAGCTTCCACTGACATTTAATGGGTTTCGCCACTGACTGGAAGGGGTCAGGAGCAGGCTAACAACAACTGATGAGATTTGATGACCTTTATTCATCTCTATTTGCACTTTAAATGTGTTTCCATGTGTGTAACACTTTCCATTTGTTCTCAGCTTTTAGTCATATTCATTTTTTTGCATTGGTTGTTGTACTCGGTGCCTATTATTTTCCATATAGAAGACAAGGAGGACTGCAAAGGCAAAAAAGAGCAATCACATGAGACTTCAAGAAGAGCCTAAAGCTAAATACTGCAGCTACTATTTGCTGGTTCTCTTGATAGTTAGTGGCCTTTATAAATGCAAAAATTCTGCTTAGACATTCAGGTACCTCATTTACCCTTTCCTATGCCCTCCTTCCCTCCAGCAGTCTGTAACCTGGAAATTGTCTTGCAGGTCTTGCAGTCAACGTCTTGCAGCCTGAAATTCAAAAAGGACTTGAAATTAAAATTACTGTTGCATTTCAACAGTTTGATTTGAGGTCGTGTGCGGTAATTTAGATTAGTTTTAAAAGTAAGAAGAATTTGCATAAATGTCTTACTGTCTAGCACCACTAGTTTAATACATTGGAAAATGTACATTTTACAGTGTCGGAAAGGAATTTCTGATATTACAGTTTATTTTAAAATTTAAGATGCTAACACAGAATCTTGATACCAGAGTCATCTGAAAGGGAGTGCACTCTCAAAACATCAAACTGGTAAACCTCAGTTCACATACACGAAAGTTTAATTTTTAGCAACCCAGAAATTTCTCTTCAGATTCAAAAAGAACCTAATGATAAATGAATTACTTATCATTTGTCCATTATTGTGCCGGTATGTTACTATTTGTAAGACAGAATCACATAGCCTGACCAAAACTTAGGTCTCAACACACAAAAAAAGGCAGACAGAGCCTGAAGACTTCTCTATATCTGCAGATAAGGCAGGCTGATAGATGGGAGAGAAAAAAGAGAGTCACAAAGAGGGAAAAATAATTGTACAAGGCCACACTGCAGTTAAATACCAACTTAGGTGTAAGACTGAAGTTAAGAAACTAATCACCTGAACTTTTCCTACTGACTTCCACACAAACAGTACTTCAGTCTGGACCCCTGACTCTTGGACAAACGCCCTGTCTGTTAGATCACGCTGCTTCCCCGTGCCAGCATCAGCAACAATCACCTAACGCTACTGAAGGGTAAGAAATCTGAACCCGTGAACTCGAGACAGGCCATCTCCCTTTGATAATTCCTACAATTTTCTTTTAAAAAACACTGTATTTTTAACGTTATCATTAGGGATCTTTAAAATTTTAAATTTATATATACACCTATTAATATGCATCTTTATAGACACATGCATACACCTCCAGATGTGAGCAGGTGTGTGCCTGTGCAACCTCTGTGAGGGTTCAGGGTTTTTAACGTACAGCTTTTATTCCTGTCTGGATGGCATACAGATGTAAGCTATGATCAGTGGGAAGGACTGCCTCTTGCCCTTTTAAAATCATATAAACAAACAAACAGAACATTTTAGTACTATTTTCACTGGATACATACACGTGGTCAGTGTTTGAGTCTTTATAGCTTACGCTCTACAGACGAGTGTCTCTTTTGGTCTTCTAACAGCTGTGATGGCATTTCTGCCCTCTCGGTCTCTGAGGCTGAGATTCTGTGAGAGACACGTCTTCTGCGTGTCTGGTGCATGATCCTTAAACACCAAAATAAGTAAATCCACCTGCAGTCCCCAAACAGTAGAAGCACAAGTGTAGAAAGCCGCTAACAGCTCTCATTGCTACTGACACTCTGTCAAGGGATCCTCCTAGTGAAATGTGTAAGGGTAGAAGGAGAGGGAGAGAGTGTGGAAGAATTACACACAGGAGCACTGAAAAGGAGTCTGCTGCCCTCACCACTGCCTGCTAAATCTGTCCTTGCCAGATCTCAAAAAAACAGGAACATATGCACATACACACAGAAACCAGGAGAGTCCCGTACGGCTGACACTCAGAGAAACTCAAACAGGAGTCATGTGGGAATTTCTTTTAACTAACTGTGGCAGATGTTTTTCTTGAAGGCAAAAAAGGAATATATGCATGCCTGACAATAAAAATATCAGCATGTTTGTGCCCAACATACTAGAATATTGTTCAGCACTAATTCAACCTTGCAAAAATATTATCAGTGTAATGCTGCCAAGGCCATTGTGTGGATTATTTGTGTGTATCTTGGCTAACCTGGCCATGGGCTGTAGCAATTTTTATACTTGACTTTCAGAAATCTTTCTGGTTTGTTAGTGAATCAGTTTATCTTGCTCATTCTTGTTCCTCCTCCTTCCCCTGTTTTACCTCTTATTAACTTTCCTTTCTCCTTCGATAGACCACACTAAACGTCAGCCAAATAGCCCATTCCTCACTACATTTTCGAATATGTTAAAATATTTGTATACACACAGTTCATGAATGGAGGGTTTAGCAAATAACTGTTTCAATCTGGTATTTAGAATTTTATAATTTCAAATGCCAATTTATTCTGAACAGCAACAGTGACAAATTAATGGATTCTAAAATAGCATCTTTGCTATTTTAAATTTCAGACCTATCTAAATTAAAGACCACTCTGCTAACGCATATTTTCAGACACTAAAGTAATAGAGTAGTTTCGTAAAAATTAGGAGAAAATAACTTTTCATTTTGGTTTACTGCACTGTCAGGAAACATATTTGTTCTTACAGCTTAGCAGCCTACTGTTCGACAGCCTACTGGTAGCTGCTCCATGCTGAAAAAAGTGTCACCCTGTTTCTTACGAGTCCGTGTACCTATATGGTGGGAAGGAACTTCATCCCACTGATTACGTACCACTCTCTTTCCGATAATAATTTTGACAGATCACTTATAGGGGCAGGTCTAGTAGAATTAACCTCGGCCTCTGTTTCTAAGGCTCCCTTGCGCGTTTTTAAAATGCCACTTCCTGAGGAAGACATTTTGGTTTCATGTTTTACTGAGATGAAACACCATACAAAAATCCAATAGTCAGCCATTAAGAATCTCCACAACTACCTTATATCATTGTATATTTAAAATGTACTATCTTAAAGCAAATAAAATGTGAAATATTACAGTTTGGGGGAGACTGTGCCACCTTTGTTCATGATAAACAGCCCTCCGCAGACTGCCTTATTGACTGAAAAGTATTTTCTGGATTGACTCACCCTTATGTTCTGGCGCCCTGCCTATTACTCATCTGTGTGAGGACAGTGTTTTTAAAATGTATTCCTGTCCAGAATGGTTTCATCATATGTTGTCCTGAATGTATTGGATGAATATGCCCAAACGGTTTCCAGCTGAAAATTAAGAAATTTTAAAAATCCATATACAAATGTCCTCTCGAGTCTTTACTACTCCCTGTAGCTAGCTAGTCCTTGCCCTTGTGAATTTTTCTCCAAAGATTATCATCATCTTCTATAGAAGATCTATGCCACATACAATCCCAGCTGCTTCACCTCCCTACAGCTTTCCTACTAACCTGAAAAAAAACCAAAACAAACCAGAACTCCTGCTGACCTCATTGGTATCTGTGGTATAAACAGTCGTGCTGGATAATATATTGCATTACTATGCATCTCCGGCCACATGACTTTCCCTTGGCTATTTAATCCACCCTTGTGAGTAATTCAAAAACTGCCAGACACATCCATATGCTGCCTGTTCAAATGAAACTTAACTTGCCAAAGCAGCAGTGCCTTCTCTCTTCAAATACAGAGTTCCATTCTTCTATCAAATTATACTTGGTTGCCTTGCAGAACAAGGAGTAATAGTTCCCGGGCTAATAGCAGGTTTAAGGTCCAACGCCTCACGTCCCGTGCCAAAAATACACTTTCTCATGGACATAAGACATTTCTTAGATTGAAATATGAAGTTTTAACATTGCAATTTGGTATTAAGATGATATCACTCATTTTTAGAGATCTTGTACTGTGCACATTACATTTTCTCTCTAACATTTGTATATTTGAAAGCATGCAGTGAAGAGCGTGCAGGAAAGGAAGGACTGCATGTTGGAGGGAATTTGTTTGGGAGGAAGTGGGGGGATTGTCTTGATTCCCTCCTCAAAGTCAGAGTTGGACAGAAAAGACAGATTCTAAGAGGATTCTAAGAACGTGGATTCAGGGGAGGGCTAAAGGCTGGCAGTAAACAGAAGACAAAGAATGTGCTTTATCCTCCAGGGGGCACCTGGCAGAAGCTGCTCCAGAAAGGGTTGCCTGACAGAACTCGTGTCATATCACGAAAACTCCCGTATACCGGGGGAAATCCAAGAATTACAAGTGGAGTTCAGATGGGAATTCAAAATCATTACGGAGGAAAAAGGATACTGCACAGACAGTTCATCATCTCCTAACATATGTGGAACGAAGAAACTCTAGAAGGCAGACTTTGAAGAATACGAGGACAGGAAATAATAAGGGATGAGCTAGTACAAAGAGAAACAGAATCCAAAATAAGGTTCATCCTAGCGCAGAAAGAAGTAGGCAGAAGACAAAGTGCCAAGGAAGATAAGAAGAAAAGCAAGTCCTGGCACACTGTATGCTCACAGACACGGAAACCAAGGGTGTTACACACGTAAGGAGAATTCACAAGGCACCGCAGAACAGAATGCTTCACTGAAAGCAGAACACAGGGGCTATAACCTGAGACCCAGGACTCGAAAGAGACTACCTAGTGTGTATGGCGGCAGATGAAGAGACAGTCCTCTACTCAGAGCATACCTAGAAAAGCTGGACTTTCTTACTTTGTGGGACACAGGCTGTGGGATGTTGACCTGAGGCTAACGGAGAAAACTCCACTGATAATCTTCTACATTTGGCCAAACAACACTACCAGACTTGGGTGACCATCAGAACTCTTTCCTCCCTGAGAAGAAATGAGAAGGTGCGAGGGGATAATGAAGACAGGGAGTTCAAGGATGAAGGCTCTGGCCGTTTGAAATATCTAATGCTAACAACATGAACTGACACCCAAAAACCTCTTGCAGAAGTTTTCTGGAATTGGGGCTGGCACAGTTGATAAGAACTTCAAATTAAAGTTCAAAAAAAAAAAAAAAAAAAA
>JAAGAY010144844.1:0-24987 GCA_011801015.1 Ardeotis arabs | reverse complement strand
CCTGCCCGCAGGTGTTTATGTGCATTGGTGAGATCCCCCGGAGCCTCCCCTTCCCCAGGCTGGACGCTCCCAGCTCTCTCAGCCTGTCCTCACAGGAGAGGTGCCTTCTTGTCCCTTCGTCATCCTTGTGGCCCTTTGCTGGCCTCTCTCCAGTATCACCATGTCTCTGTTGTACTGGGGAGCCCAGCGCCGGACACAGTCCTCCAGGTGTGGCCTCAGCAGTGCTGAGCAGAGGGGAAGGATCCCCTCCCTCCACCCGCTGCCTGATCAGCCTGGGATACCATTCACCTGTGCAGCAAGGGCGCAGTCCGGACCCTTTTATTTCGGGGAAGAGATGAAAGTGGTATGTATGTGAGGTGGCAGTGGGGAAGTGTTGAATGGAGAAGAAATGAGATACTGGTTTCAGTGAAGTATCTGAAGATTTTATGTCTGTCTAGTGCAAGTTTAACTTGTCTGGTTTATTGGAGGAGGAGTTGATCAAAAACGAGGGTTAAAAAGTCCCAGCTTCTCTGTCAAGTTATTTCAGATATTTTTGTAGGGGTGTAGATGACAGCTCCTGGGAATGTCTCCTATGTAGAACACTGTTCAGCGGGTGCAAGGACCGTAAATTCCTTGACCAATCCTACAAATGCCTTTTTAAAAATACTGCTTCTTTAAGCCCGGCAGTAAGCTCTCATACTGACAGGGCTTTAGTTAGAACTTCAGCGGAGCGCAGACTGGCCTGGAACCTGGAGTTGTAAAGAACGTGTAAATGGTGCGGAAAGGCAGATAAATGCATTGGTAATATACTGTGTAATAAACTATGCCATACATGGTCTAGGTTCTGCGGTCTCTTTTAAAAGCTAAGTAATTTAAAATGTTTGCTAATAGGAGCTTTCTTGACCAGTGTCGCATAAGTAAGGAAAGGTGAGTTTTGGCTGAGTCTACTTCAATCTGATTTCTCCGCTTGCTTTTTTCCCCCCACAGATACTGAAATATTTTGTGGTCAGAAAATCAGGAACCATTTGTATTTATAGATAAAAATATCTGAAACGGCTGTACTGCAACTATGTGGGGGGAAAAAAAAAAAAAATCTAATTTTGGGCCGTTTTCTTTGAAGATGAATACTCAAGCCAGCTGTTCCACTATGCAAGGCCGCTTTCACCAGTCATCACAGGCAACTTTCCCTTTCCTCAGTAGGTTTGAGGAAATCTGGCTTTGTGGGCAGAGCAGGCAGTATGAGCCTAATCCTCTACAGTAACATGTTCATACATATTAATAAACACCTTTTTCTTTACCAGCCAAGTTGTGTAAAAGTAAGTATTTTTAAAAGTTTTGATGTCTTTTCCAGTTTTTTTGTATGTGTGATGCAATACTAGCAAATGTGAATCTTTTAAATTCAGAGATCCAGAATTTATATTGGTTTTTATTGCCTCCTTTCATCGAACATATTAGGGTCTGCATTTTAAATGCATTCCAAGCTTGCTCTCTTGAGTAGGGTAACTTGCAGTGGTCTACTGTGTTTTTTTCTTGAAGCTAAACTGTGTGTCATGTGAACTACATTGTCTGTATCCTCCCCACAAGAATTGAAGGTTAGCTTTACCCAGTGAGAAGACAGGTTATTAGTATGAGAAATCTTACGCTTGCTATGTGTTTTGATTTGGAACAGAATCACTCAGATTAGTCCTTACAGAGTCTAAGACTATGTAATTAAAATTCAGCCTAACTGACAGCCCTGACAGCCTTCACAGAACAGCCCCGCGTTACTAGCAGTCGGTGTTTGGTAAGCGTGTCTGCAGGGAGGAGGAGCGTTGGTGTGGGTTACCTGGCTGGAGCAGAGGTACCAGTCGGGGGGGAACTAAGAGTGCACTGAGCCTGGCTTTGGAAAGTGGGAAGATGGGATGTAGAGGATGGAAAAGATCATCAGCAGGTCCTGAACGACCTTGAAGCTGTTATGAGTACAGGATTGTCTACTGTCCAGGACTGCTGAGGTTTGGGGACCAATGTCTGGGACCTGAGAGAATTGGACCCTAGTGTTTTGAGTTGCAGCTGTTGCAATCAGAAAGAAGAAAGAAGAGATTTAGAAGAGCACTTGTGTTGTTCTTCCAATGATTAGTATCAAATAATCATAGCAGAATTTACTATTTGAACTCTTCAGCAAAGCTCCTTCAGAAATACTGAATGATGATTACCTAACATAGGTAATTGAATTTTAATTAATTAATAAAATTATTACTGACTGCTGTTTAGTTATGTCTTAAGGCAAGGTGCCACTGTTCTATTGATCCAAGGCTCTGTGAACAGGAAACTGTTGTCCTGCTGGCCTCGCTAATTTTGTCCAGTATGCATAAACTTTAACTCTTTCTTTATAGCAACCTGGACTCATGCTTTCAAATAATATAATAAAATCAAGGAAAATGTCCCATTTTTCATGTTCCTGTGCTCTACTGGTTTACTGCCTACCAGAGACTTGGAAGGCAGAAACTACAAAGTGGTGTTCATCAGAGAAGGCTTTGAATTCCTAGTAGCAAAATTGGTAGACGTGAGTGAATAACGAGGTGCAGCTCCGCCTGAAACGTCTGGGCTGGTTAGCTTCTGTAACGCGGATCTTATTAAATGCCTGTGCTAAAGCATGTTTTGTACTAGCTGTTCTTTGGAATATGTAATAGAAGAAACTATCCTGATTTTACAAATAGGAACTTTGTATTTACAGAAGACTTGTTGATACTAAATTATTGCATCCTGTTAAGAAGTGAGTTTGAATTTAAGATTGTTAAAATGCCAGATTTCCGTGTCAGATTTTAATAGTTAATAGTCAAATTCTTAAAAAAAAAAAACCAACCCAAAATCACAAACACACACAACAAAACCCAAACAAAACCCTTGCTGCTGTTTATCAGATAATTAGTGGAGGAGTGAAGCTAGGTCACCTGTCTCACAAGTCGGTATCACCTCAGGTCTGTCGGTTCAGCAGTGGCATGAGATGGCGTGGTGCGCCTGCTCTGATTTCGTACAAGGCTGTTAAAGGCTTTGAGTGTGTTTTAGAATGCGATGATGAGTCAAGTATAAAAGTGTTTTCTGCAACTATTCAGTGCTGGGACAAGAGAATAAAGGGTTGGCATCTCTTGTATAACTGAGGAGAATGGCAATTGTCCTCGGAGGAGGGCATGTGGTGATACCAGTAACTGCTCTTTGTTCACGGTGGGCTGGAACATTTGAGAAGCTTCTGCCTTGCTCACTCAATACGCTGACCATTTGCTACATCCCTCTGGTCTGACCGTTGCTGATGTTGATCTAAGCTGCTCTGTCCATGCTGCATTCTCATCACCAGTTTCTGTAAAAGTGGTTTTATTCTTATTCCCTAGAATTCATAGGGGCTGAAAAAATGTTACTGGTTGTCGTCTTAAGAGTGATTTCAAAGTATAAACAAGCCTCTTTCTTTACTTCTTTTAGTCTATTTCATAGTTAAATTCGATTCCTGTAGGAGTTGATCCTATTAAAGGGCAGAACTTCTGCTTTAAAGTTCTTGCTAGCGATGTCTTGAATTCTCAGAGAATTGTGAAAGATGGTCCTGTGGGCTGATCTGGAGACGTAAGGGCCTTCAGTCTTTTGGGGCAGTAACAGCTTGATCTCTTCTAGGATGACAAGTATGGGAATCCCACCACTTCTGTAAGAAGTCTTTTCTATTCCTTACTGTTTGTGGGGAAGCCAATTCTGATGCGTAGTTTAAACTTTCTTTGCTGTGGTTAAACTCTAACGTTTGTGCTGTGCTGATACCTAACAGGTATGAGAACAAGTTGTCTTCTCCTTTGCAGATACTTTAAACTATATGAAGCCTGTAACTGTCTCTTTCATCTCTTTTTAGTGCTTAATTTTCCTACTGAATGAGTCTTTGGAAAAAGAAGTGGAGTATGATATGTCTTCTAGTGGTCTTATCTGGACTTTGGTAGGCTTATATCCTTCTGGAGAGTTGGTATCTGAAACTGGCCATAAAATCTAAGTTAAGGACTCAGAAGGGCTGAATAAACCAAGATTTCAGTTAGTAAGTGTACATCCTCCCTAAGAGGAGTATTGCAAGTTTGACACCTTTGCAAGATTTTTATTTTTAAACTTCTGTTTAGATTCTCTTCTATGGAATTGCAGTCAGCTGCGCATTCCGTGTTTTGTACTTGTGCAGGTGATTATTGCTAGCAGAGCATAATACTTCATGTTTGTCCTTATTGAATTGCGTCCTTTTTGTTTCAGACCAGTGCTCCAGTTGGGCAAGATCTTCCTGAATTCTATTCCTGCTGTCCAGAGTGCTTGCAGATCATCTGCAGTACTCCACTGTCCAAGTCATGGATTAAAGTATGCTATGACAAACTTGGAGGAGACCCCTGGAGAGCTCTGTTTGCATCCTTCCACTCTTCCACTGAGCCGTTGGAGAGCCACGTGTACAGAGTAGTTATCAATAGTGGACCCGCTTTGTATAAGCCCCGTTTGTACTTACAAAAATGTCATGCAAATGGCATTAAAAGCTCTGCTGATTCTGTAATGTGATCGCATCTTCTGTGCTCTTTCTGTATGAGGCCCGTTAATTTTTCTCAGGAGGAGTTTTTGTCTGACTTTGGCTTCTGGAAAGGCCATCTGCGTTAGCTTGCTGCTCTCTAGGTAGGAATAAATAGGTGGTTCTGCTTTGCTTTGGTTTTCCAGAGGTATTGACCACGGGTTGTCTGACCTGTTATTTTCTTGTTCTTCAAAGACAGGTGCTTAGGCCTTTTTAATCTTCTGGATCATTCCTGTTCTCAAAGTTAATGAAAATAATAGTCACTGATATTGAGAGAGAACTATCTGAGGCGATCAGGTGTGAATTTTTATTTTGCCACCTTGGGGAAAAAAAACCAAGCATGACACTCTTCACATGTTCTTCCTCTTGTTGCACTTAATTGCTGAAGTTGGTCAGTAGTTTGGAGACTGAGACATAGTTTCAGCGATCTTCTGAACAGTGTTGTTACTATTCCTCCTTCAAAGGTAGTGGCTGGAAAAAAGGCATCTGTTCAGCAGCCCCGGTATGCCAAGCTGATACCCTGCACCTCCAAAGCCGGTATTGTTATTTACACTAAAAGGCATTCATCTGTGTACTTGAATTTGGCAGCTTCATGGGCATGGTTTCTAGCAAAGCGGAGCTCTCTGAAGTTTGTATTTGGCATGTGCTTGTCCTGATTAACGGCAGTGGGAGGATACTCTTTCAAATACGAGGTGAGACTTTGGATGTGGTTTTGACTTCCCTTTTAAAGGGGCAAGTTGAAGGTTCAGGTATTCAGAGAACTGATAAAATTCTGATCCTTTAAATTTAGATAAAATTTCTGTTGCATTAAAATTATTGTTAGAAACCATAACGTCAGAGTGTGTTATGAATATGAACATTTTCGAGCTTTTAAAGGAAGCAAATGTGGTCTGTGTTGTAGGAGTTCTGTATAGAGAAACAGGGGCATTTTTTACCAAGCAAGAGACAGTTTGAATGTTTAAACGTGCTAAGCTAGTTGTCTGTCATGGTCTCTGGGACTGGAATTGAGCCTCTCCTTCCTTGGGAGTACCTGCTCCCCGCGCTCACAGAGACAGAGGAAGAGAAAGTGCCTGGTGTACCTCCCGTGGAAGAGGAGGTGGGTTCTCGTTCTCTGGTTCAGCGTCAGGGACACCCCCTTGCTGGCTGTTACTCTGCTGCGTGTAGTTTGCCAGCAACTGGGACTGAGTCTTGACCTCTCAGACCTGACCATCTGCTGAGGAGGGGACCTGAGGAATCTGCTTTTCTGGTCCAGGCTGTCCCTAGATTCAGTTAAGGCCACGTGAGAAGGACTTCTGGTGTATCAGCTGTTACAGGATAGATCATACTACTAATGCAAGCCATTTTCTCAATTGTTTCTGCAAACCGAAAGGAATTCTTAGTAATTCTCTAACCTTTTTACTGTTGTTTGTGGTTAGAAATAGATTCTGCAACAGTTTGAGACTCAGTTGTATGTGTATGACCTGCACATCAGACGTTATTCATGTTACTGCTGCGGATTTGCTTTTCCTTTTTAGGTAGCACCTCCTGTGCAGTTAACATCCTGCTAAAATACAGCTATGGAGTAGAAATTGATCTCTTCATTGTCTGAAGTAAGACAAAGGCTATTTCAACAGCAGGGGGTACAAATGAGAATTTAGCAAGGAAAACTTTTTCATACCTTCCCAGATACTTGCTTAAGATAGTACAGGAATATATGGCATATAGGGTGTTGGTATAAAAATAGTCTGTATGAAATGCATGCCGTCTGGTTAGAAACCCACAACTTCTATACCTAACAATAGCAACAGGGTTTTATATGCTGCAAGTAATATATCTGGGAAGTTTAAATGACTTTCTATTTACAGTCACTTTCTGAGGAAGAGACTTGTTACATATCCTCACAGGCAACTGAATTGGAAAGAAGAGCTTGTGCCTTCAACAAAGGAATGCTCTCTTATCGGCAGCTGCCGATCGCTTTCCATATGTTAAGTCCCTGGATCACTCGGACATCCTTTAGCTGTTGTGTTGCTCTTCCTATGATCAGTTGTATTTAGTTGTCACTCAAGTGTGCAGTACTTCTTTTGTTCGTAGTACCAGCACAGGAGCGTGGTATTTGTCAGCTTGATCAAGCAACTTCTGTAGCAGGTTTTAAGCTGAATTCCAGACTGGCATGGAATTTCTTTTTTGGAAGGATAGAGTGGTGAAGGTGGGAGAAGGCGTGACAAACACTTCAAAGAAGTGATTCCTGATCATTGCTGATGTGCAAATGCTGTTATCCTTGCAAGGCTTTTGGTATACGCCTGCCATCAGAATCAAATTACTTCAGATAAAGTGTTTTGTTATGGTGATGCTTCTGTGATTTTTGTTTTGTTTTACAGTATCAACTATACAGTAATTGTGCTTAAGTGGAAATAAATAACTTGAAGACAGTTGTTTTAATAAGTATTCTTGCCGTGAACTTAGAAAAGTTCATGTGCTTCTAACTTTGGTATAAAGTTCTCATTTTAAAACTGGCTATAAAAGGAATTTGAACTAATACTAGCTTTTCTGAATGTTTTTCAGCTAAGCTGTTGCGTTCTTCTCTAGTGCTAGTGTTGTTATCCCAATGTAAGGATGAACTGCATTATTGATAAAAGGAGCTTTTAAGCCTATGTGTAATGCTGTGATACAGCCACTAGCAGTAGAGAATTTTGACTTTCTGCTTTGTCTGTTGTCTTGCAGACAGTAAGTGTTGAGGTGAGACTTTGGAGAATTAAGATCTTCAAATTACACTCTTGGTAGAGCTGCTGTCTGTGAGGCAAATGCGTGCTGAATGAGGAGGGTCGGGGGTTTGGCACTGATGACAGAATTCCTGTGGTAGCATCTGATTTTCAGCAAGGTTACTGGTGCCTGCGGTGGTAGCTGGAGCACTCTGCTTGGCAAAGCTCTTCCAAAAACAGCTGCCCTGTTGCACATCAAGAAGGGCAAGCATGAGGATGACTGTGACAGCTGCTTACAAAGTTAACGATATTTTTGATTCTGCTTTTCAATTTTAACTTGATCTGGTTTTCAGTTGTAACTTAACCTGTCGTAGCTTGAATGTGGCATATTTAGCTCTGACTTCTAAGTCCACTTGGAGAAGCCGTGTGTTCTGAATCTAAAGTAGGGTGCTAAGTGGAATAGAAGTACTGGGCACTGTTTGCAGAGACATCTTGTGAAATATGGAAAATGTGAAAGATATCTTTAAATGTAGGTATGTATAGCATGTACAGCTTACCCATACAAGATTGTCAGTGTGACGTGCTGTGCTCATTAACGGCTTTACAGTTGTCTTTTTACAATAACAACTTGAAATAGCATGAAAATCCATAGGGCTCGAGGATTACTTTTTCTTTTTGAATCGGTACGTCCTTAATGGAGAGCTGTAGAAACAGTAGGGCCTGTCAGGCATTAGCCTATTCTATAAGCATTCTGGGAAGCGTGTAAACTTTTGGACACAAATTTAACCAGTCTGGACAGGTAATTTACTTTGTAATGCAAGTTGAATAAGAGAGTTGGGATTTTTATTACGTATGCATTTTCAATATGTCTGTCTGATTCTTGGATCTCATAGGAATCCGTCAACTGCATTCTACCAAGCCTTCCATTTCAACAAGTTACGCGAGTCAAAGACCTTCTGGGATAGGTATGAATGCTTGAGTATGGAATGCATACGTGCTGAGGTATGCATGAACAGCTTTGCTCTATGCAAGTTTCTCGTCATTTTTGTTTGCGCAGAACTGCTGCTTGTGTTTAGAACTTCATACTGAACTTCTGCAGCCTGAGGGTCTGAAAGCAGTTATTGAAGTGAAGTATTTGTACTGAAGCTTAAAACTAAATAAGTCTAAAATAACGACATGACATTTTTTTTTCTTCCTCCTTCCATTATGCATGTATTGTACATAATGTGTAAGCTGAAAGAGTTTAATGCTAGTCAGCTACTAGCTGACCTTCGCTAAAATATTTAAAGCTTGCTTTTCCAAAAAAAAACAACTTCTTGGATTGTGACTATTGAGTCCTATATCAGAAAACAAGTTGTGAAAACGTTATATTTAAACAGAATTTTAGCAAAGTTAAAATCTTTCAGTCTCAAAACCAGGAAAGGAAGCTTTCTGGCTTGCTTTCGTTTTACTTTAGTAAAGTTGGATGGGGACCAAATGTGAACAGTGACAAGATACGAGGATGAAGTAAACCTACTGAGTTAGCATTGAACTCATGGTGAGAAACTGCAGTGAAGTGCCACAAAGTCATATCTCTTACAGATATGGCTTGTCAGAGATGCGTTACTAATTCATCAGTAGCTGCAAACTGTTTATTTCCTACACTCTGGTGATTTTGAAGGGTTTTTTTTGTCAGCATTAAGTTGAAGTCCTAGTGATTATGTGACTTCATGCCTTGTGATGCTCTGGCTTGTCACAGTACTTCTGCTTAGCAAGCTCTGTAGAAGCTATTGAAGTATTGATAGCTATTTCATTGTTGTACTGGCTGTATCTGACTTGAGGCTTTTCATCTTGCAAAGCTTAACCCAGTCCTTTAAAGTTCGCTTGGCCACAATTTGTGTACCGTACATCACTGATGGTTAAAAGTAATGCTAATGCATCCTGCTCTGGTTTCGCTGAAGTGCTAGCATTAGGCTAAGTGTCAAAAGCACACCTTCCTTTTCTAACAGAAACTTGTACAAATTTGCATTTTTTGCTTTGAGCTCTGGATGATGCCACTTTCCTGTATTTATGGGACACAGCTGGTATTTAGGTTCCAAGAACTTCATTATTTATGGAGATAAACTTCTGGGCCTCGAACACAAATCTGGTAGTTAGACCAAAAGCTCACTTTAAGGTCTAATCTTCATCTGTTTCTCTCTTTTCGTGTCTTGTAACTTGAAATAATTCTTAAGATGAGGAAGCTGATTCAAAAAACCCTAAAATCAAATAATGGTTAAGATGGAGACTTCACAAATCTGAGGTTTATGTACAATGTCTGAAGCAAGTACTGGAAGTGTGGGATATAAGAAAACATTACATTCAGGTAGAAGAATGCAAGTGGTTTTCTTTAAAAATAGTCTTGCATCTTTATTGTTGAACATTTTGTGGTAGAAACAAATATTTGTAGAAACATAGAAGGAAATTTATCAGGATTGATGCAAGTTTTAAACTTCTGACTCAAAGTCTTTGACAGAGTTTAGCAGGTTTTCCTTTTATATCTCAGTTATTAGATTTTTCTTAACATCACGTTTTGTAGCTTTGCTTTACTGGATGACTGAAGCTGAAAAGCTTTCAACAACAAACTTCCAGTGAAAAGCTGATGGAGGGAACTTCAAGAGCATCGCTGGTGAAGCCGGTTGTGGGGAGCACTTGGCAGGGTAGGAGCGCGGTGGCGCTCAGCCGTGTGGCTCTGCCGTCGGTGTGTGCCCTGGCAGCAGGACGGGAGGCTGACCGCACCCTGGCAGCGCCGCTCTGCCCGGGCAGGGCGGCCTCTGCTGCAGGTGGGGATCTGTTGTCAGGCTGGAGTAGTTTGATAACAGTACAGTGGTTTGGGGCGTTTTTGTGATCTCCAGTTTGTGGAAGAGAAATCTCTGCCGTGAAAACGACAAGCTCCTCTAACTTCCTCAGAACCCCTTTGTTTCCCCGTCCCAAAGTGTGACTGCTGCAAAATATAAGGATCTTAAACCTGCTGGCAGCAGAGTCTTTAGTTATATTTTGCAGCTCCTTCACAAGTAGTTTGTGAACCTCAGGGGCTTGGGTTTGGAGACTTTAGTGTAAACATAATAGAAAAATGTTTGTGTCATTTCAGGGTGTTTTTTTTTTTCTGACAAATATGGATTGTTCTCCTATGAGCAGCCATCTCTTGGGACCGTTTGAAGTCATCAAAGCTGACCGCGTGCTGTTGCAGTAGACGGTAAAATGTTGCTAAATTGCTCCAGTACTATAGAGATTTGCTGGTTTTTCACTAACACGCCACGACTGAGAAGAGTGCTGGTGGCATTCAAACCATTAAATGTCAGTGAAACACTAGCTGTTACTGACACATTTGCAGGAAGTCTGCAAATGTTTTTCTGCACAGCGGTCACATAGGTGTTGCTAGGGACACAAATCTCATGGGTCTTTCTTTTCAACTGGCATGGTTACTGAGAGGGTTAAGAAGGGGACAATGCCTCCTTGGCACGTTCACCTGAGTCTGGATGGCTGCTCTTCTGTGCCTGGATTGCCTTTGTACGGTAGTAGTGCCATGGGAGCTTTCAGTGGCTTTGCCTAGAACAGCCATTGCTGGGAAACTTGAGTTAAATGCAGTAGGAGTTGTGTTTCCACTGCATTTGTGTGTGAAGCCTTAAACCTTCACGGCATACATGAACTCATAAAATATGGATTCCCTCACATTAGCACACAGATAAATGTATTCTACATGTTGCTGGTAAACATCTTATGTAAATGCAGTGAATTAGACAACATCTCTTCACATGATGGATTTTGTCAAACTTCCATTTCCCTTTCTGTCAAATGAGATGCTCTCCCTGGAGATGAAAGAAAGCCAGGAGTTCGCATATCCCACTTTTTGCTTGTACCTTTATCTGGAGGTTCTTTTAGAGGTGAAACTTTTCTGATTTGAAATTAAAAGCCTAAAACTCCATGTGAAATTTAAAGAGTTTTAGGGCAGGAGGCTGACACTTCATGTAACACTGATCCAGTCAGCGTTGTGGTTAACACGTTTCTTCTTGATGCTTGCTTCTCCTGGAAGTGGTGCACAGGGTGACTTCCTTCATGCATAGGGAAGTGTGTTTGGTTCATTAGTGTAACTCAAAACCTTATCAAAACGATAAAGGAGCCACATTTTTCTTCAGTGTCAAAAAAGCAAGCCAATTAAACTCAATACTTCTGGTTTTCCCCAGAAATATTGTGCCTTTTGTAGAGCTCATGTGTTGCTTCTGTGATCAAGTTGTGTTGAATAATTGATCTTCAGAGTTCCATGTGAAACTGAAAAAAAACCTGTCCTATGGAAGCAAGTACTCCTCTGCTTGTTGGAGGAGCTGCCTGATCTGGAGCTGAAGTAGACTTGCAGGGAAAGTCAGAGAGTCTCTCCCCGCCTTTCCTGCAGCCCCCTTTGGGCACTGGGAGCCGCTCTAAGGTCTCCCCGGAGCCTCCTCTTCTCCAGGCTGAACAGCCCCAGCTCTCTCAGCCTGGCCTCACAGCAGAGCTGCTCCAGCCCTCTCAGCATCTGCGTGGCCTCCTCTGGACCTTCTCCAGCAGGTCCGTGTCCTTCTGATGTAGGTGTATAGGAGAAATATACCTAAAATGTAACAGAATTCTGATGTGCCAGCTCTAAGTATTTGATAAAACCCTGTTCCAAACACTGCGTACCTCATTGTGAGCTGTAGCTAAGCAGTGTTATGAGCAGTCAAAATCTCGTTTTCCTCTTGATCTTTCAAAGTAAAATGTGAAAAAGTTACATTTAAGCCACTAGGATTTTTTTAAACAGTCAAAATAAGGATTTCTCAGACTAAAGAGTTTTATCTATCTGTGTATAAGGTAGAAAAATGTTGGGTTTACCGTCCATCTCTGGACATGGACTTGGTGATCTTTGTCATTTTTACTGACTATAAATCTTGCTGTGTACTTGATGGGCTTCAGAGTGTTCTTGGTGTACCAATATAACCTCTTTTTGGTCAGAGCCTTCGTTTACGTGACCTTAACTTGGAGGTCCAAGTCAAAGTGACCTGTTCTCTTGAACTGCAGCCTGTATGTATGGTAGCTGGTTGGCTGCAAAAGCTCAGTTTGAGGGGGGTGGATGGGAAGTTTGCAGTCACCAAAAAATGCATCCCTTTCAACCACCCTACATTACCTGATGTGGATTTTTGTTTATGTATTACAGCTTGACAACAGTTGTCAGACTCTGTAGTTCCAGGAGCAATCAACTTTCTCTTTGGCTAAAAGCACCGCACAGTAATCAGTCTTTTTTTTTTTTTTTTTTTAATAAGAGCTAAATAGTGTCTTTCCTCTTCTAACTCAAGAATTTGCAAATTGAGGCATTGAATATACGGTGGATGGTGCACTCTGAGTGCATCAGTTATAACATGCAAAAATACTTATTTAACAGATTTTTATTTTTTTTTTCCCCCCTTGGCCTTTTCATAAGGACTGGATTGTATCTATAAATTTTACTCTGCAGCCTTGGGATAAAATATTTTTATGCAAACTAGAGTTTGATATCAACAGCTAAGGATCAGAAAAAATACAAAATCTTAAGATTTGGCAGCATCTTTGGACCGTACCATAACAGCTGCCACTGGAGTACTCTGCTTCCGAGTGCTTCGCTGGAGCTGTTTGTTGTGGGGAGCACCGGAAAATGCATAAAGGACAGAATCATGTGGGAATTGTACTAGCATAAAATCTAATTCTCATGTAGTTTTAGAAAGTGAAATGAAATACTGTCATCAGGATAAAGCCGCATCTGAGTGAGTGAAGGCTGCTCTGGCAGCATGGAACTTCTGGGGTGGGTGGGCGGTGGTCCTGGGCTGTGCCCGCCGGAGACGAGCAGGGTGGCACCGGGGTTTGTGCAGGGAGTTGGGCTGGGTCCTTGGATAATAGTGCAAGCTGCTGTGGGAATAGGGCAACAAGAGCACTGAAGTGAATAAAAGCGGTGTCTAACCGCTGCCTGTGGCTTTCAGGGCTGTCCTTTGGTGTCCCGCGAGTGGACAGTGTGGGTGGGAGGGCAGTGGTCTCTCTGGTGCGTCCGAGTCGCGCTTACGCGGAGGGACAGTTCTTACTCCCACACGGAGACGCTGCACCCGTTTACAAGGCCGGGGAGAGGCTGGAGCACAAGGGGCCGCGTGGGACAGGTGCTCCTGCAGCAGGCCAGGCGGGTACACGCCTTCCGCGTGATTTAGGGGAAGACTGCCTGGCTTTCGCGTGAGAGGCTTTGTCACGGAACTGATGGAGCGCCTTACCTTTGAGTGGTGTAGGGGACTTTATTTTTAAAATAATCATACTGCAACATAGCTGAAACAGGAATAGAAGAACGAAGTCTCAATCTCAAATATAACTACAAAATTATCGACAAATGGCGTGTAATTACGCTGTGAAGATGCAGAAGCAGATCCCACTACAAAATGTCCTGTTTGCTTTAATTTTGTTCCTCTTGTCTTTACCTGTTCAGAGCTGCCTCACCTGACTTCTAGAGCGGTGTTCAGGAGAGGCTGTGTCAGAGACGTGGAGCAGTCTCAGGGATTTCAGCGACTCTTGAACAGTCACTTTTGCCAGTTTCAGATAGATCTGAAACACGCTAATTCAGGATGGAAAGGATTACCTGACCTTGTCAGGAATTATAAATACCTTTTATTCTGAGGAGGTTTACCACGAATACAGCTTGAAAGAGGCTTAGAAGACAGTAAAACACTGGAACAATTTTCTTGTGACGTGGATGTTTGGCACTTTTGTTTTAGATTACAAGCTTTGCTCAACTTAAAAATAGAGTCGGTCTGAAAAGCTGGTTCCCTCTACTTGTAAGTGCTAGGTGCTGTCAGTTCTTGGATTCCTTTAGGTGAGTTCATGTTCTTTCAATAGTTGAGCTTCGTTTCACGTTTGTAATTAATACTGCTGAGCATATTGCCAATACTCCTTCTAAAAGCCTGAGGTAGTTTTTTCTTTACACTTGTTTTCAGTGAGCGTTACGCATTTTCAAAGAGGCAGGTTTCCAAGCGTGGCTGCAAACCTGGCGGTTTTTTCCTGTATGTTAGCTTTTCACACTGTAGCTGCACACTGCTGATAGCAACTTCCATTGCTGGGGAGCATTATCAGTAGTTATCACTGGCAGGCCTGGTAAATAGTCCAAGAACTGCGGAGCCATGGAGTAAAATCCGATGCGGAGACCTAGTGTGGGAGGGCAGACACCAGGAGTACGGGACTGACGGAGCGTGTGTCCCTCTGCCGCAGTGGCCCTGCGGGGTCCCTGCCAGACCTCCCGGGGAGAGCTGCAGCTCCTCTTCAGACGGAGAGATCGGAGTCTGCGGGAGAGCAGGGACATCCCAGCCCCCCAAAATTCTGACTCTGGAGAGTTACGAGTGAGCGGCTGGCTTGTGCTCCTCTATTGTGACTTGAAAACAGACCAGAAATATTAAGGCCTGGGTTGCCGTAACCCGGGATTTAAAGATTGAACATCGCGTTTTGCACAGTAAATACACGTTCTTACAGTGATGGCTCAGATGTTGTGTTGGGCACTTCTGCACTGGTGTGTATGTCTCTGGGAGAAGACCAACCCTAACTGTAAGCAGCCAGCTGCAGTTCATTTCTTAGGTGTTGAACATGATGCAGTGAGAGTTCACTGAAACCGAGTCAGCGCCCTCGTGGAGTTCAGGGCTGTGGTCACGTCTCGCTCTTCTGTTAACTGCTGCCGCTCAGTTGCAAAGTTGTAAATGCTGTGCTGATCCAGGAAATTTTACCTGGAAAGCAGTCTTCAAGTAAAGCCAGAGAACAAATGTTGTAACAGATTTTTTTCCCTCAGTGCTTTGTAAAAGCAGTTTAGCAGAAATGGAACTAGAGGTAAGGAAGGCCCTCATGAATATCCCGTGAATCCCCGTTTTCCCCAGTGAAGAAAGTTGAAAAATGAGGCAAGGAATCAAAGCATTAATTTACTGTTTATTCTCATGCATTTTTCTGGTTATGGGTGTCATAAGCATAGTCTGAGGAATTCTAAATGGAAGGAGCAGTGTCTCAAGAGCTGTCACTGTACCGGGCAACGCAGGGGGGAGGAGAGGAAACCCCCTGACTGGGTACTGAATTCTTGAATCTGAAGCCTTAGCCTCTCAGCGGCAGCGTGTTCTGGGAGCGCTGCGGCTGCCGGCGGGTGCGTAGCTGTAATTCAGTGATACAGTAATGCTCACAAAGTTTTCTCCTTACGTTTGCAGTGCATCTGGTGCGAGTGTTGTTGCCATTGACAACAAAATAGAACAGGCAATGGTAAGTAAAAAAATAAGTTGTTATTTCTAATAGGATTAGTTGTTCGTCACTGAGCAGAAGTTTCCAGCTGTATTGTGTTTCTGTGAGTCTGTAACGTCCCTCTAGTTGGGTCAGACTGAGACCAGCGTTTGAAAAAAGAATTTTCTGTATCAGCTGTGGGATGACCACAAACCATGGTCGCCTTTACTGTTGGCCTAGAAATGTTCTTAAATTCCTACGAATTTCTGTGAACAAGCTGATTGAATTTAAAGGGGTGCGGAAAATAAGTAAGGCATTTAAGTCTCTTACTTAGCAAAGTTCATAACTGGTTTTTCTTAATTGTCACATATGCTATGCCATCCTTGACATTTTGTTCCCTTTCAGTTACATCTCTTTGATGAGATGTAACTGCTGATTTAAAGGCTTTCTTATTTCTTGGTTCTCACAGACCCCAGCGTTTGGGATTGTGTATGCAGACTCCTACCTCCGGGTCTGAGCTTCAGAGCTGATGCTTTCGTTCTGAGTAGCTGGCCTGTAATTCCAGTCCTTGTCTTCAGCGCAACCAAGGCGACTAAAACTTAATGCCGAGTGCTGGAACCAAAGCTTTTCATGGGAGGGCCACTTCACAGGGAATAAAAGGGCTAGGTGGTTTAGTTTTCCAGGCTTACCGCTTGCTTCAGTGAAAGCGGTAGAACAGCAAATCCTGAAATGAATGAATCCAAGATGGAACTGTTCTTTCACTTGGTGTAACTGTTAACTTGTTCTTCGCAGGATCTAGTGAAAAGCCATTTGATGTATGCAGTAAGAGAAGAAGTGGAAGTCCTGAAGGAACAAATAAAAGAATTGGTTGAAAGAAACTCTTTACTTGAACGAGAAAACGCACTGTTAAAATCTCTTTCAAACAGTGATCAGTTGTCCCAGCTGTCAACTCAACAGGCCAATCCTAGTAGCACTTCACAGGCGCAGACAGTGATAGCACAGCCTCCGCAGCCAACACAACCTCCACAGCAGCCGAATGTCTCCTCAGCGTAAAGCTTTCTTGCCTCCTTTGAAAACAAAAACCCGAGAGCAGTTTGTCCTTGTGTGCCACTGATGTTCTTTCCACTTTATATGAGAGCGAGTAGCCATGCTTCTGTTGTGTGTTTGGCCTTTTCAGTATTAGACAATCATTCTGCGAGAGCTGTCCCTCAGTGGTGTCCCGCGGAGCACAGCTGGTGTCTGTTATGCCGCCAGCGCGCGAGGGAAGTCGTAGAAGGAGTTACTAACACAAAGAACGCATTTGCTTGGTGTGCAGGAGTGAGGTCTTTAGGAGCTTTGGTGGCTCTCCAAGGTTTCCATTTCCCGTGGATTACTTTGAGCCTTGCTATCTGGTAAGAAGTAACAATTCATCTTAAGAGCCACTGTTCTTTCAATATAAGTAACGTTTGCCTACTTTAGTTTCATTTATTTGTTTTATTTATTACAGGGCTGCTATTTTCATAATGTACATGAACAATGTCACAGAACTTTTTAATTTTTTTTTTTCAATAAATGGATATATCAGTAAAATGATAGATGGGATTGCGTTTAATAGATAAAATGTTTAGGCAATAATTGAACAAAAGAATCCTGGCATATTTCTAACACTAATGGCAATTTACCTTTTGGTATTTATTTACGGTAGTAAAGATCCAGCTTGAATGTAAATTTTGTATAGAGTGTAAGTATGAAGACCATAGTGCATCTGTACAGGTAGTCACCAGTTATTGTGATATAATAAATAATTGATGGGCTATTTTGATGAAGAAAACTTTGCTCATTTCTGTTTCTACTTTCTAATAGAGAGAAATTGCCATGATTCCTCTGCTTTTTGACATTTCGTATAATTTTTTTTTTTTTTTGGGTGGGAATAAAAAGCTGTGAAATTGTTCAACCTACTTTGTAACCAAAGAAGCAAAGCTGTGTAATTGAGTTTTTTTATTTTATAATGCACATTCTTTATGTATTTTTTATTTAGTGTTTTCTCATTCACAACTTTCTTTGCTGTCTAGCATGATCTGCATGACCTATAATCTTTGAACCACTTTCGTACCTCATGTTTTTATCCAGCACTCTTATTGTAATATGTAATAGTCTGTGAACAATGTCAAATAAAAAAGAAAGAACAGCTGGTGTTGGTGGAGCTGAGCTAGTGTGCTATGCACTAGTTGTTAACAAAAAATAAATGAAGTGAGCCATCTTTTGTTCATTTAAAATGGTGTTTTGAATTTCGTATGCAGAAAACATTTTGTTACATTGCAGATTTTAATGTATTTAATAAATGCAACATGCAGATTAAGTGCAGTGTATACTGAGTATTTAAATTAAAAATGTACATTTCATAAATACAGTTTCAAGAGAGACCATCATTTGTGTAAACTAATGCAGTGTGTCAAATCGATGTATAAATATATATATATTTTAACACATTTTCTGAAATTAACCTGCAGTTTTGTTGAATTTTTTTTTTTCTGTAGATGTTACATTGTAACTAAATTCAGTAGCGCTTTTTTTGGTAACAAAGTGGAGAAAGGTAACTTCAGAGAGCCAGTAACAGAATAATGCCAAAATTGTAACTGCTTCTCTTGCAACAGACTTTCTTCTTTTATTCTAGGAAAAACACACTTCTGATGCTGTCAGTGACCCTGTTGGTTTTGGCGTTGCACTGGTGTAGATAAATGAACGCTTGTCTGTGCTGGGGTGTTGGAAGAGTTTGGTATCTCACTGTGTTAAACCAGGAATTTGCTCCTGAGAGGTTCCAGAGCAGGCTGCAGAGCGTGCCTTCCCAGGCCGGCGGCGCGGGCGCAGCTCTGAGTCGTCGTCCCGGTGCGCTGCAGTCCGGTCCACTCGCGCCTCTGCCTGCTTTGTCAGGTTGCCTGCAAATGTTTGCTTCAATATCTTATCCTTGTGTGTGTCTAACTCTGTCAGGTTTGTGTTAGGTAAAATAAAAGAAGCAACACTGGAAACTGCAGCTTCTGATGTCTTCGGATCTCAAGGAGCCATCCTTGTCCCGTGTGCCAGAAAGCAGAGCATCACGCCGTCCTGGTAAGCACCAGTTCACAGCACAGTTCAGAAAAGCCGTGTGTGTGTGTTCACGTATATAAAACGTAGTCGCTGGAGTAATGCACTGCAGTGATCTTCACTTTGGTTGCAGACTGGTGTCCTTGGCCAGCTGTAGGCACACGTGTACTGCCGTAAATCCTTCAGTGAAAGGAGCTTTGCATGCAAATTAGAAAACAAGATGTTTCAGTAGCTAAGTGTATTTTCCCTCGGTGTGATCAACAGCTCACTCCAGCTGTACAGCAAGGGTGTAGCTGGTAAAGTAAACGGGGACAAACTGAGGGACTTCCGGGAACAGAAGTCCTTCAGATGAGTAGTTGATTAAAACTTAATGGAGGGAACACTGTAGCTGCCAATTTAATCTTAAGGAGTGAAATGGAGAGGAGGCACTTGAAACATGACTGGTGTCCTGCTGATGGTAGAAGTAGAGGATCAAGCTGATGAGAAGACAGTCCCGAGCACTGCTGTGTCCCCGTGGAACTGGTGTCTGTGCATCTCCTCTCCCTCTCGCCTAAGGCTTGTCACCTTGTTGCGTGGAGCTGTCTTTGCACAGCGACAGTTACGTCCACGTGCACACAGGTGGTCTGGAGAGGTTTTTTCTCAGAAAAAAAGCATTTAGTAAATCTGCTGAAAATAGGGGGTGGAACAAAGATTAAACTGATCTTGTTAAAAATCCTTTGGTTGGGTTGGGTTTTGGGTTTTACTTCTCTCATGGTGGTAAGTTGTGCTCGGCTCTAAATGCTGACTCGGCGTCTGTGCATGAACGCTGTAAAATGGCAGAAGAGGCTCTTTGAATTGCTGCTGTCTGCTCCCGAGAGGTGCTCTGAGGCTGCTGCCTAGGGAAAGCAGTTCCTCAATGTGAAAAGGTCATCCCGGTGTCATTAAATACTGATTTCCGAGGGGGAAGAAAGGCTTGTTGACGAATGATCGCGTTACTGTCAGGCTGTACTGGCTGCTGCGCTGCTTTGTGTGCTCGGTGTCCCTCAGCTTCCCGCTGCTGGAAAGCCTTTCTTTGTTGTCCTCAGTGTGACGGCACCGGCGACGTCAATCAACCGCCTGGCGGTGTTTGCATCGCATGAGGCTGGGTGACGGAGATCTGCGCTGCCCGCGCGCGGGGGTCCGGCTGGCGCTGCGGATGGGCGCGTGCAGCTGTGCCCGCTGCTCCCTGCTGCTGGGTGTCCGCTCTTTGCTTGCAGGTGCTTTTTTGGGAAATGACTGCGTTTAGGGAGCTGTGTGTGAAAGCAGGCTCTTAAGATGTGATGCTGTGCTCCGGGGGGAGCGGTGCTGTCACGTATTCCTGTAATACGTGTCTCCGAAATTGTTCTGTAACTTGGTGTAACGCACGGAGAAGTAATTCAGCTCCTGGACTTGTGGTGCTTTGCAGTGGGGTAGACCCTGCGGCTGCGTGCGCGCTTGGCACGGGTGGGAGGCAGAATGCAACCACGGTGTCTGCAGCAGAAAGTGCCCTGCAGCAGAAGCGATGGCGCTTGGCTTTGTGGTGGCTCTGAACTGGCCCCTGCAGGGAGAGGCTGCAAAAACAACGGGGGATGCGGAGGGAATGCTGAAGCCTGAGAAGGCGGCGAGGGGCTCGTGGGGGAGAAGGCTGCAGGAGGGCGGACAGGAGCAGCTCGGAGCGTGCAGGGACGGCGAGGGGTGCGATGAGCAGAGCTGCTGCTCACCAGATTCGCCTAGGGGAGCGCGTATTTTTTTGTGCTGCAGGAAGTGAACGCTGGAGCCGGTTGCCACGGGATGTGCAGGATGTTCTAGAAGGGGTTAGGCAAATTCTTGGGCAGTGGGATGACAAAAAGAGTGTACCCGCTCATCACCCCTACACAACACCTCTCCAGGTCTGAGAGGAGCAGGAGGGGAATGAGCTGCGAAGGGTGGCCAAGCGCGCCTGTCCTCCTGCCGTCCCCTAGCCAGGGCCTGTCTTTCTGAGAAAAAGAGCTTTGCTCTCCGTGTTTTATGGGCTAAGGCAAGAGTTCAGTCGCGCAGCCGTCTACCAGCTCAGCCCCCTTGAGTCCGAGTTTGAGCAGGCTTCATGGCGTTTCTGTCGGTGCGTCCCAGAAAGGCAAAGCCCCGGGACCCCTGAGGGGCGCGGTGTGGCGATTCCCAGTCCCAGGAGCCAGTACACCCCTCTTCCCTCGCAACGCAAGGGCGTTTATTCCTGCTCACACCGTGTGCTATGCCGCTTTTGTGGCCCACAAGTGCTTCTCTCTTTGTGTTCGTGGGGAAGGGCCGCGGCTTGTCCCTTCCCTTTCCGAGCGGCGCTGGGCGGGTCCCGGCCCCCCTCTGCCTTCCGGCGGCACCCGGCCCCCCTCCGCCGGCCGCGGCCCCGGCCTCTCCCCTGCTTCGGCCGTCGGAGCCGGGCCCGCGCAGGCTCCCGCCCTCACGGCCGATGCGAGGAGGCGCCGGGGCCGGGCAGGGGCGGGCGGGAGGCCCCGGGCCGCGGGCGCTGCGCGGCCGCCGGGCGCCGCTGTGGCGCGGAGGCGCTCGGCCATGGCGGCCAACGGCCGCGGGGCGGCGCAGCGGGCGGGCGGGGAGGGCGGAGGAGGAGCGGGCGGGGCCTGCGGCCTCCCGCGGGGCCTCGCAGCCCTGTGCCCCGCGGCCCGGCCCCCCTACCGGCTCCTGCGGGACGAGGCCGGCCCGGTGCCCCGGGGGTCTCTCTCCGGAGCGCCTGGTGCTGCGGCCCCGCGATGCCGGGCCCCGCGCCTTCCCCTGGCCCCCGGCCTGCCCGGCCCGGCCCGGCCCATCTCCCGCCGCTGGCGGCCCGCAGGCAGCGGGGCAGCATCTGTCCAGCCGGGCGCTGACCGTCTCCGAGGACAGATTCTCTGTTTCCCTCAGCATCTTCTTCCAGGGTCTGGCTGCCCTCACAGCAGGAGGAGGTTCTTCCCCTGTGTTTAACTGGAATGTCTTGTATTTCAGGGTATGCCCGCTGCTGCTTGCCCTGTCACCCGTCAGCTCCCCCAGCCTCCTCTCAGCTCCCCAGTATGTCAGATCGACTTTGCAGCGCTGTGCTGGGCTCCAGCACGTCCCCGTCTGTGCTGTACTGGGAGCCCAGCGGCCGCGGTGAGTGCAGCACTCCAGCAGTGCTCAGCAGAGGGGAAGGAGGCCTTGACCCGCCGGCGATGCTCTTTCCAACGCCAGGCCCTTCCCTGTGGAGCCGCATCCACCAGCGACCAGCCTCCAGCGGGGTTTCACACCTCTGCCGGCAGCCCCACGAGCCCAGCGGGCCGGCCGGGACCCAGGCCTCACCGTCCACTTACCCAGCCCCTGCTTCACCAGCTCGGCTGCGAAGAGGCCAGGCTCCCTGAGCCGGCTTTCCCATCCATAAATCCGTGACTGCTCCCGCTCACCTTCTTGCCCTCCCATCCCTGGAAGTGGTTTCCAGGAGGCTTTGCTCCATCACCTCGGGGCGATAAGGGGAGGTGGACCAGCCTGCAGTTCCCCAGATCCTCCCCTTTGTGAGGACAGGTGTGACATTTGCTTTCTGCCTCCTCAGCTCCCTCCCCTCGGGGCCCATGGACTGGTGCGTGCCCGGTGTAAATACTCCCTGACCTGCGCCTCCTCTGCCACACAGCCACTCGCAGGGGCCCACAGACAAAGCAGGGCGTAATTCTCTTTCTTGTCCTTCCAAGTCGCGTGGTGTCACGCACAGCTGGGTCTTTCTAAGCATGTAGAGTCTACGGGTCAAGGGAAATTTTGCAGTAGTTTCACGCGCTCGGATCAGGTCGCTTTTCCAGTGTACCGCAAAGTTGTTATAAAACAAAGACCTGGGAAGGAATAACCCAGGATATCAACGTCCCCTCAACTGTCACCTTAGAGCAAACACTGCTCAAAGCAGTTTCTAAAGATGAACCGTGTGCCTCAGATCTGAACGGCCCACCACCATTCCCCCTCCTTGTCCTGACAGCAGTGGAGCTGCCCGTTGCTGCCCCGGCAGAGCCCCTTGCGAGGAACACGGGAACGCACCTGGAAGCGAAGAGCCCCAGGGGCTTCGGCTGCCGGGCGCAGACAAAGCAGCCGCTCCTCGCCGTGCGACTGCAGCGCTTTGCCGTGTCCCTCCCCGACCGCATTTTCCTGACGGTTAACACAACCTCACCCGCAGAACGACCTCGCTCTTGCGTGGTCGGCTCATCGCAAAAGCAGCCGTGAGCTGTGGATCCTTCCCACCGCCTGTGCAGCTGCTGCTCTTGGCTGTAACTATTTCACCGCTTTTCGACGCAGAGCGCCCCCAGAACGCCTTGGTTTCAGTTCCACAGTGCTTTCAAGGGGCGCGATACGCCAAACCCCAGCCACCTGACCGAGGCTGGCGCTGGCGCGTGGTCTGTCAGACAGGGATTGCTGGTCACGCTGCAGTTAAAGAGCGGCCGCTGCACATCCCTTTATTTGCGTGGGACGTGCACCTGTTCTTCCGAATCCAGCGGTGCGAGGGGTCGAAAAGCACCGCAACGACCAGTGCGCTCTGCGCTTGCACCAAAGCAAGCAAGTCTTCCGCAAACGTGTGGAACTCAAAACCCAGCAGCGTTCAGGTCAGCACAGCCCCTCGCGAGGCTGCGTCAGCGCCGCCACTGCTACGCTGCGAAAGCAAACGGCTCCTGTGGACGCAGGAACGGTCAGACCCCCAGGGACCAGAGGACACGTGCTGGGGAGCAGCTGCCTGCCGAACCCCTGAGCCCCTCTCTGGAGACGGGCCGGTCCCTGAGGGGAAGGGGAGCAGCACCCGCTCGTTTCCGCGGCCGGAGCGCTTGCAGCGCGGCATGGGCACGGCCCAGGCCCCTGACCAGCCGAACAGGGGCTTTCCTGCGGCACCGCGGCTCCCCTCGGGGAAGACGCTAATTAAGCCGCAGTCAGGGCGAAGCGGCCTCATTTCAAGACGCAGTAAGGCACCATTTTGCCAACCTCAAAACGAACACAACTCACATTTGAAAAGAACTTTATTTAAAATCAGACATTATACATACTTCCCCCCGCCACCGCTACTTACAAAACACGAGCGTCCAAGAACAAGGAATGCACGTCACCTCGTACGCTAGGTGCTGGGGCATGCTCTGGGCCGCGCTGGCTCACACCAGTCCCAATGATTTCATATGGAAACATGACAACTCAAACAAAAGATCTGCTCCTTCACGGCTAACAGGCATTTAATTAATCTCTACAGACACTTTTTTCTATTACTTCTAGCGTAACCAGATTTTTAATTTGCCTTCTGCAAAGAAACCCGATAAAAATAAATCTTCCTTTAGCAACGGGGTGCGACAGCAGAGCGATCTCGGCCTGCCTCTGTTTGCCACAACAGACAGCAAGAGGCCAAGGCAAAGCCGGGGCCACCAGCAATAAAATACGATCAACAGCAGCGATTGCTGCTGCGATCTCAGGCTACAGTCGCTACAGATCTACGGAGGGCCTTTTCTTTTCTTTTTCTTCAGTATCACTAGGAAGCAACTGTGATCACCCATAGGGAAGCAGTTAAATACTGGATCCATCGTTAGATGGAACGGAGCTGAAAGCCGCGTTTACCTTAAATAGGATTAAATACACATTGCAAGACATGCCACACTCTGCAGACGCTGCACATACAAGCAGAACTGCGGGCAGGAGGGGCAGGGTCCCTGTACCTGCACAAAACATTCCCGTACAACACAGTAAAATTTAAGACTACCACCACTTGTCGGAAGTTGTCCAAGAAGTATTTACAGCACAGTCACGGCCCACGGCCAGGAGGGGCTCGGTAAGCCGGCAGGTCCGGGCCGAGCCGCTCAGCAGCTTGTGAAACTCCAGCATCGGGTTGTGTCAGAAACAGCTGCTGCTCGGTCACGCCGGCTCCCGATTGAGCAACACCCGCTAAGTCTATACAAACAAGCATTTCGTATTTATTAGGACAAGAGGTGTAGGACAGAGTTTTCCGTCGTGATAAGCGTTTGGGTGCTAACGCGCGGCACATGCTGCAGCAGGGTTACTCTACGCGGACGGGGAGGACGAGTCGCCGAGGTAAGCTACAGAACGCTGCCTGGCCCAGCTGCTTGGCTATGGACATGCTTCGAATCCGTACTCCAGCCGCTATAAAAATCCCGGCTTCTGACTTAAACAAAACCACTTCCAGCTGTACAGAGACTTAGACAGATCTCGGGAGCGGCGGTTACAGCAGGTGTCAACTCCTAAGCATCTACATCGCGCAGCTTAACACAGCGACACCGCGCGGGACTGCATACCTCGCTGAATAAGTAGGTCCACGATTGTAGATCAAGAACATAGTTTTATTGCTTTATACATGTGGTGCTGTTCAAGGCACTGTGGCACGGGCTAGAAAACTCGGAATGGCTGGTGAAGGGACCTGGAATGCCGGACGGCCGACGCCGAGCACCGCTGCGCTGCGGCGGGGGCTGCGGGGGGCGCGGGGCCCCTCACATGCCCATCCGGATGCTCTGGATGATCTGGAAGATGGCTGCAAGAGAGCAGAGA
>JAAGAY010144843.1:0-35948 GCA_011801015.1 Ardeotis arabs | reverse complement strand
AAATTTAAGAAGGGGAAAAAAAAAAAAAAAAAAAAAAAAAGGGAGAAGATGTGAAGCAGCTGAGCAGGGGCAGAGAGGGGGAGGTGTGGGCCTTGTGGGCCTCACCCTCTGGCCTCCCACCAGGCAGCCAACTGGGCCTGAGTCAGCCTGGCCCAGCTGCAAGAAGTGGAGAGGAGATGAGATGTAAAGAGATCTTGAGAGGCGTCTGCCTGCCTGTTGTGAAGAACTTTTCTTGTGACAGGAACGGCTGCAGATGCCCAGGTCAGTGAAGGAGGGGAAGGAGTAATGCAGCTCCTGGCCAAGATCCCCCTGCAGCCTGTGGTGACGACCATGGTGGAGCAGGTTGTCCCCCTGCAGCCCATGGAGGTCCACAGAGGAGCAGAGATCCACCTGCAGCCTGTGGAGGACCCCACGTCAGGGCAGGCAGATGCCCGGGAAGAGGGAGGGGTGGGGGGAGGTTATCTCATTCTCTGTTTCATTGTCCTGCTGGTTTTAGTAATAAATGAATGGTTTTCCCCAAGTCGAGTCTTTTTTGCCAGTTCACAACAGTAACTTTAAGGATCTCTCCCTGTCCTTATCTCAAAGTTCGAGCCTTTTTCTTATATTATCTCTCCCTGTTCTCTCAAGGGTGGGGAGAGAGAGAGTGCGTAGTCTGGCCCTGACTGAGGCTGAACTACGACACTGGAGCATATTAAGGGAGAATACAGAGGTCCAGAGGTGAGAGTGAAGGACATGCAGCTCTGGTCTTGACTTCCCAGTCCTTAAAGGGAGGAGGAAGGCTTGGGTAGAAATGGACTACACCTGGCTTTATGGCTTGTGTTGCAGACAGGGCTTTGGATTCTGTGACTGAAAGAATGAGAGCTACTGAGCAGGGAGGGATTCAATCTAACGAAGTGGAGCAAGATTGTCTTTGAAAACTAGGCTTGCTAATCTACTGAGGAGAGTGTTAAACTGGGTATGGAAGGCTACCATAACCTGAAGGGGAAAGGGCATAAGGGGCAGAGCAGATGTGTCTAGGTGACAAGGTTGACAAGGAAAGCTCTCACCCTTCTGTAAATGCAGCAGAACTTGGAGCTCATCCCAAATGTCTGTACACAAAAGCACATAACATGGGGAACAAGCAGGACACATTAGTTGCAGAGCTATGACTTCACTGGGATTATGGAGGTGTGGTGAGACAGCTCTTTTGACTGGAGTGTTGCAATGGATGGATAGAGGCTTTTTAGGAAATACTCTGTGGAAAATGAAGAAGAGAGATTGTGATCTATGTAAAGGCATAGTTTGACTGCATCTAGCTTTCCCTTGGGGCAGGTGACGAGTGAGTATGGAACTGGCAAGTAAGGACCAGAGTACAGATCAGCACAGATGATGTTGTAGTAGACATCTACTACAGACCTACTAATCAAGAAGAAGAGATAGATAAAGCCTTCTTTAGGCAGTTTGAAAAAAACTTGCAATCCCAGGCTGTGGTACTCATGGGTGACATTAACCAAGCTAAAATGACTGGCAGTAAGTGATCCATAAGATTTCTAAAATAAATTTTTAAAATTTCTTAATGTGGATGATGAATGATTCGAGGAGATACTCTGGACCTGTTATTCACACTTAAAACGAAGAACTAGTTAAAGATGGAAGAGCTAAGACAGCATTGGCTGCAGCAGTGAGGTAACTGGTTAAGGTCTTGAGAGGAGTGAGCAAGGTGAACAACAGAATTACAACCCTGGACTTTAGAAGGGCAGATCTTGGCCTGCTCAGTTTCCCCTGTGCAAGAGCGAGATTAATACACTGGAACAAGCCCAGTGCAGGACCACCAAGGTGGTTGGGGGCTGGTTATGGTACATGAGCACTGTGTCAGGAAGAAAAATATTAATTTCTTTATATTCCTGTACAGACAATAGAAATTAACTTGCTGTTCTGAAGTTAGAGTGGAAATTTTACAGGAACAAACCACGTGTGTATGTGTGTACGTTGTTTGACTCCTAAAATAAGGACATGAGCTGGAAATCATCCATCTCGTAAAGAAGATTAATATACCATAGATGTTGTAATTAAGCTCTATTTAATCTCCCCAAAAAGGAAAAAATTCCCTTTGAGAATTTTTTTCCGTTACACAGTCATTTTTAGGTTCTCATTCTTTACGAAGGTTCTGGATGTTACCAGCAAATAAATAATTTTTAAAACCTTATTAAGATTGCTAACATTGGTGCTGATTCTGAAGGCTCCCAGAACATTTTAATGACATAAGACAAATCTCCGTGGCAATCTTTTCTAGGAAGAAATGCTATTAGATACTGAAGTTTTATGGTTGAAGGAGCAAATACAGAAAGCCATTCCGTTTCGGTGAGGAACTGAGGAAGGATGATTACGGCTGACAGCGCGCGTAGCCAGCAAGACCAGTGCAAGCGCTCCCAGCACACTGCTGCTTTTCCACACAGAAATGCTGTTACTGAGTTACTGGTTATTTTGAGGAGCAGCAGTGTATCCTGAATAGCCAGCATCCATTTTTGCAGCTCTCCCATCAGAGTGTGAATCCTGTTGATTTAATTTAGCATGTGAGTTGAGAAAAGGTGATTGATTTTAAAAAAAAAAAAAAAGCAAAATAAAAAGGTGAGGGGGAGTAATGCTCGCGGTCTGCCGCTTTGTTAGGTAACGTTTGTCTCCAGTGCTTTGTTTGATCGACTGGTTACTAGAAAGACACAGTACCTAAGGCAGGAAGGGAATGTTTCTGTACTATCTGGACAGTCATGATTCAGGCAAAAAAAAACCCCAGAAAACCTTAGTGCAGTGTTTTGCATCAAGCCAGTAAGTTTCAGCTTAAGCTGTGGACCAGCTTTGGATCAAACCTGAATGTTTGTCAGCGATGGCAAGCAGTGGAAAATGTCTTCAGGCAAGTTGTTCCAGTGGAGACAGGAGTTCATTGTGAAAACCATTGCCGTTTGTGTCTGTTTTGAATGTCTGGTATTCCTGAAGTCCAGTAGCTTTTCTTGCTGCGTTTCCTTCCCAGTAATTGGTTCTGGAGAGCCTTTTTGGGAATGGTACCATGTTCTGTGCAAAGCTGCGCGGCACACAGCTAATGAGCTTGCCACGCGCTGCGCTGGCTGCAGAAATGGAAGCAATGCAGCTCCAAGTGTGCGGTGCTGCACTGAGCTGGTTGTCCAGCCTGTTGCATTGTGCCAGGTGAATGCTCCAGCTTTCTTGGCGTTAGCTTGGTGTTTTAAACTGTGTTCATTGTAGAAAGGATGGTAATGAGTGCTGACAGAAAATGAAGAACGTGACCTTAGCAGCCCTGAATTGTCCTCCCTCTTCTTTGCCTCAACTTTGTTCTGGAAGGAAGGGTCCTGAAAGTGTGGAGAATCTTTTAGTCTGACACTGTTACCCTATTTTCATGATTGCGGCTCAAGCTTCATGGTATGCTTCTAAGCCTTTGACACCAAAGTTGAGTTAGAGGTCCTGTTGAATCTGTAAGACTCATGCTGATCTAATGCAGTTTCTCTGCTGCAAACAGACCAAGCGAGTGCAACAGCATGGCTTTCAGTGGATGTATTTTTCTTCACCAAACTGCTGTATTCTTCTGCAGTAGTGTTGACTGAATTTATGTTCTTGATTTCTGTGCTCTCATTTCCTTTTTACTGTAGTTCCTTTCTGTTTCATGAAGATTGATAGTACGTTTCTGAAACTTATTCTAGTTCTCAAAACTGATAAAATGGAATGTTCTACTTGCTCTGTAAACTGCTCTTTGATTTGTCTGTTATCTTGAGGTAGAAGGCAAAGTGTGGCCAAGTTTGCAGAGGCGTCTTACATAGGAAAGGAGGAGGGAGGCATGTGGCAGTGTTGTTGAGAGTGAGAGAGTTTAAAAAGACTCTACAGCTTTCACTTCCTGTCTTTGGTATGAGGGCTGTTTCAGACGGACAGAAGTTGGAACGTGGGTAATTTGTAAGTTGAATGAGATGTTTGATTTTTTGTTTGGTTTTGGTTTTAGCCCCGGGTGTGGTTAAACACTGGAACAAATTGCCTGGAAAGGCTGTGGAACCTCTGTCTTTGGAGGTGTTCAGGACTTGACTGGAGAAGCTTCTGTGCAAGCTTTTTTGAGCTTTGCTATGAGCAGGAGTTTATGGTAGATAAGGACTCATATTAGGTTCCTTCCAATCCAAATTGTTCTGTGACTTTATGTTTTTAAGTTTTTATAATCTCCAGGAACAGAGAATCCCTAGACTCTCTAGATAAGCCATTTCTGTGTTTGACCAACCACAGTGGTGAAGAATTTTTTTCCCGTGTGTCTAGTTGGAATTCCTATCTTCCAAATTGTGTCTGTTATCTTGGGGAGGGAGGGGCAGTTTTTGACTGGTTTGGGGTTTCTTTGCGATGTACTTTTGTACTGCTTCTATTTCTACTATAATACCTATGTTGAGGACAGGAATAAGATTTGCCTCCCCTCTTTTTATTATTTTTTTCAATCTGAATACACACTCTTCTGTCATCTTCTTGGTTGCTACATACTCCAAGCTCCTCCTCACTGTCTTAGCAGCACTTCTCTGTAAACACTGACACAAAGCGGGAAAAATACTGAATTGCTAAGAAAAAATGTGTCATCACTTTAAATTAGCAAATGTACTGGTCTAAATAATATTTCTTTATATTTCCCATAGCTGTTTCTGAGACTGTGGCCTGTTCTGATCTTATTAGTGAGGTTTAGGTGTGAAAGGATTTTTCAGCTGGAAAAGGCAGGAGGCATACATACCTTCCTTGACTCATTCAAGATGTTTCCATGAACTTGGAGGTTATGTAGCCACATCTTTGGCTGGAAACTGACAGTGAAGGAGCAACAGCCATTTTTAAAATACTTTTTTTTTAAGACTGGGGGGCGCACAACAGTCCAGCAAAATATCAGTAAAAATACAAGCTCGGTGAATGAACGGGTCTTTTGTCAGTGATCTCTTCTTTTGATAGAGACACAGAAATTATCAGTGCTGACTTGCGTTAACGGAAATAACTGAGTGAAGGGAAGAATGGTCAGTCTTAGAGAACAGAAGTCTTAATATTTTTGGAACGTACCTTTGATTGATTCTTTTGGTGTTCCAAAATTAGTTTATACACTGATTGTATTTGATTCTTTTGTGCTAAGTAAAACTTTTCTCTTAAAGAGAAAGTTTAAAAAAAAAATGAGTTCATTTGCATCTTCTGTGATATGGAAACTTTGTGGTTAACTGTATGTTAATAAGAGAAGGAAAATGGAGGCTTCTGTGGGCTCACAGAAAGGAAAGGAGGAGGTGGGTTCCAGGTAATTTATTGCCTTTAGAGAAATGTAACTAGAGAGATTATTTAACTTACTCTAGATAGTAAACAGTTCAAGGAGAATTGCTATATGACAAGACAGAATCATTTGTCTGTGATTCATTGTGAAAAAGAAGGGAGAGTGTTGACTTGCTAAGGTGAAATTGTCCTCATCTAGCCCTTTGTGCTGTTCATTATATTTCTTCCTACGTTTTTCCTCACTGATCAGAGCTAGTCAGCTTCCCTCACCCCCCTTCTTCTTTTATTTGCCTCTCAATACCCATGTGCAATTAGTAATGAAGAGCTGGGTTGCACAGAAGAATGAGCTCCCAGCTACCCTTTTAATTGTCTTTGCCCTTAACTCAATTGCCAGTTTAGTCTCCATAGCTGGTTTTGTTTTTCATAAACAGCATTTTGATAAAAACAACTTGAGTGCACATGCAGTTCATAAAGGCGGTTCACTAGAAATAAGTTATCAGCTCCTAAAGGAATATTTATGAATAAACTTCTCACCTTAGGACACTGAAGGTGATGGAACAGCTGATCCTAGCAATCGTTTCCAGGCATATGAAGTACAAGAAAGTAATTAGGAATAGTCAGCATGGCTGTACCAAGGGGAAGTAATGCTTGAGCAACTTGATAGACTTCTACAATGAAATGTCTGGCCTAGTAGATAAGGGAAGAGCAGTGGATAACGTCTACCGGGACTTCAGTAAGGCCTTTGACATGGTTTCTCATAGGAATCTCGTAGCCCCTCAAGCTGTTGCTGTAGGGGCTGGATGAGCAGACAGTGAGGTGGATGGAAAACTGGATGAATAGCTGGGCCCTGAGGGTTGTGACCAGTGGCACAAAGCCTAGTTGGAGGCCAGTAACTAGCAGTGTACCTCAGAGGGGGCATACTTGGTCCAGTCCTGTTTAACATCTTCATTAGTGATCTGCACAATGGGCCAGAGTGTACTCTCAGCAAGTTTTCTGATGACTCGAAGCTAGGAGAAGTGAGCCAGATCCTGCCATCTGGAGGAACTTCAACAGGCTGGAGACATTGGCTGATAGGAATCTGGGGAAGTTCAACAAGGAGAAGTGCAAAGTCCTGCACCTGGTGAGGAATGTGCGCTAAATATATGCTGGGGCCCACCCAGCTGTAAAGGATCTTGGCAGAAAAGGATTTGGGCATCTTGGTGGACACCAAGTTGAAGGTGAGCCAGCAATGTGCCCTTGCTGCATGGAAGTCTACTGGTATCCTGGGCAGCATTAGGCAAAGTATTGCCAAGCAGACCAAGGGAGGTGCTCCTTCCGCTCTGCTTTGCACTGGTGAGGTCACATCTGGAGTGCTGCATTCAGTTCTGGGCTCCTCAGTAGAATACTGATATTGAGTTACTGGAGGGAGTCCAGTGAAGAGACCTGAAGATGATTAAGGGACTGGAGCGTTGCTCCTGTTAGAAAAGGCTGAGAGACCAGGGATTGTTTAGCCTGGAGAAGAGAAGGCTCCAGGGGGAATCTCATCCGTGTATATAAGTACCTGAAGGGAGGGTGCAAAGAGGATGGAGCCAGGCTCTTTTCAGTGTGCCAGTGATAGGACAAAAGGCAATGGTCACAAACTGAAACACGGGAGGTTCCATCTGAACATCCAGAAACACTTTATCACTGTGAGGGTCACCAAGCTCTATCACAGGTTACCCAGGAGGGTTGTTGTGTCTCTATCCTTGGAGGTGTTCAAAAGCTGTCTTGACATGATCCTGGGCAACTGGCTGTAGGTGAGGGGGCGAGGATTTGGAGCAGATGACCTCACTCTGAGACATCACTATGTGTCCTGGCTTCTTCATGATTGACAATGACAAACTAGTTTTTTTAATAGATGTTTCATGACCTTTAAGAGTCAATAGTTGTTACAGACTTGTTCTTTGCTTCAGGAGCTTAGTTTGGCCTTCATAAATTGTAGACCAAGCTGTTCCCATCCTCTGTTTTGCTTGTTGGCTTGAAATGTGTTGCTGTTTTCCTGGTACACTAACAGGAAAAGGAAGGGCTCATGTGGCATGCTGCAACCTTACTGCTATCATCTTGTTAGGATGCAACTTTTTTTTTTCTGATAAGTCATCTGTGTTGTGGTCTTACTAGAGTACAGGCTGCCTTGATATAAACAACACGTTCCCCAAGCTTACCACTGGGAATGATGTTCTGGGAGTAGTTCCCTGGGAATGTTCTTCATTATTGACACAGGACATTCTATTAATCTTCTGTTTACTACTATTTCTTCTTGCATGTTAATATGTGTGCGTTTCCTTTCATATTGCACTCATACAAGTCTTGGTATATCTGCTTCAATTATGTTGCTATACCAAAATTCTTATTTATTTTTATTATAATTTGGGTATTGAAGCAAATTTCATACAGATCATGTCACTCCTTTGAAACAAAGGAACAGAAGCTGTAGTCCTCCTTTTTCTAAATAGTAATTAAACTTACTGTTACAAATTCTCAGAATAGCAGTCTGTCCTGAGAATTAATTTGGTAAAGAAAAAGGCAGTCAACTAGAGTTTCTGAGACTTCTCTCTGCATGTGAGAATGCAGAGTGTATGCACATTTAGAGAAAACTGATTCTTCATAAAGTAGTGGTGATGAAATACAAGCTAAGTAAATATATGTTAAGTTTAATTAACTTTATACTTAATATTGCTCCTCTCTGGCATTTGGAGTATTTCCATGTTTACAATACAAACAGCTTTTGTCATTAGTAGCATCCTGTGGCTTTTAGCAATAGTGTTATATAAGTAAGCACAGAGCAAAGTTTAGTGCTTTGATGATATGATAAGCTTTCTTGCATCTTCTATAGCAGCTTCTTCTGGTGATAGGGGTGATGAAAGATACTTTGGCAAGTATTGTGCCTTGGGTTTTTCCTTGCTGGCTTACATGAGGGGGGGTCATGGATGGGATCTTAATTTTCTTAGTAAGTTTGTTAAGAAGACACAAGAAGTATTATAATAGTTAAGAAAATGCCTTTAGTAAGAAGCATCATATGTTCTTTGGGAGGGAGAATGACCTAGTAATAATTTAAACAAACATAAGAAACTTCCCCACATGTATTTTTATCCTACAGTCAGCCTTTATTAGTATGCTCCTGCAGTGTTATGACCTGTAGGGGTCTTAAAATGCAAATGAAATGGGGAGCCTGTGTATTTACACAGCTTAGATGAGGCACATGTACTGCTCGCTACGGTAGATGCTTCATGGTTCAAAATGGTGGTTGGTGGAAGACTTTGTTCAGTCAAGCAGTCTGACAGTTTGTCCTCAAGTAGTGGCTGGGTTCTTACTCATGAATACTACATGACAGGAAACACTACACTACACCATATAAAAGTTTACTCCTACTGGTTTGTATCAGAATTTTTGTTCAAGGTACAAGCCCCCACGTTTCCCTTCAATTACCAAACGAAACAGTGATTCACAAGTAAGACTTAAAATAGCACAGAATTCCTAGTGCCCAGGGTGAAGCGAAGAGGTTATGCACTCTTAGAGATGTGTGTCTTTGTTTCCCCAAGTTGTCAGAGTAATTTACAGTGGCCAGACAATCCTTTGGTTTTGTTGTGTACAACCTGTTTGATTTACTAATACCCTGAGGAACAGAAAGAATAAATTCTTAGCTGGGCACCAGGCTGGGAGTTTTTACTTTGCTGCTTTTGATGTCTCAGCTTACACATTTTTATTGCATTTTAATTTTATCTGCTGGGCTGCTAACACAATTACTGATCACAGGGTATATTTTTTTTAAATTAGCTCTAGTGTGAATACAAGTTTCCTGGTTATAAGGTGCTAGTAGGCCAGTGTGGAGAAGAAAACTATATTATTAAGAAGTAATACTTCTTCCTAAGCATTTTCTTCATTTCTGTTTTTCAATATAGAAAAATAACCGCTTCTGCAAATAGTACTCTGAGAACTGCAAGGCAAAAGTCCCTAGAGGTCATTCAGCAATGTTGTCTTGGTAGATAAATACTCGAGCGGTCATTTTCTTGCAAATAATGACAGAACTCATACCTCCACAACACCTTTCCCCTCAGAGCCTTATGTGAAAGTAACGCTGCAGAACAGTGCAGTATTTTATGTGCTGCATGTTAGGTGTGTTTGGAGGAGAAAAGCAGAAGTTTACCACCCAAGATTCTCATCATTAAGTAGTTATGTATGTGGACAAATTCCCTCAAAACAGCTTTTATTTAAATGGTGTGGAGGACTGTGTCTTCCATAGTGTATAAATTATAGCATTCATTCCCAGTCTAACTGAATCCAGGTATCCTGTTCTTGGTACAGATTCAAGCATCTTTTCCAAGTCTCTGATCTTTTAATGTTCAGCATTAAAAGATGTGTGACGTATGTCATCCTATGGAAGAGCTATATGTTACTTTGAAAGCCTGTTTGGTCGGTCTCATTAATGAGCATTTGTTTGGGCTGAGGATGGGTAGAGGACAAATGAGGTTTTTGATGACAGATAAATTTCCCAGAACATTTACTTCTCTGCAGTGAAGCCCATGCCACTTTTGTCTCTAAAATGCAGCCTAACAGGGTGGCGCACATAAGAAAAATGCACAAATTTTATCAACCTTTGTTCATCTTAGCTCCCTTTCCACTACTACACAAAAATCTTGTGTTTTCCCTTCTCCTTTAATGCCCTTTCTCTTCTGATTTAAAAATGTAAACTTAAGGATCAAAGAAACTGCTCCCAGTCCAAGCACACAGGTTAGCATGCTCCTATATTGTTCTGTGAAACATCTTTTTCTTTCTGTTTGTGTAGTCAAATTTTTTTTTGTCTCAATGACAGCAAAACTTTGGTTTTTAAGTAGCCTGATAGGACTCAGTGGACGCAATGTAGAGGAAAGTCTGTGCTCAGTGCCATTTCATAGATGGCTAATTTGCTAACATTGAAAATAACTTTCAGTCCTTCTCGTTTGTTAACTTCTCTCATGAATCCTAGAGTTTCAAATAAATTTATCTCTTGAAGCAATGAATTCTAGGTGTATTGGTTTGCTTTTTCTCTATCGGTGGTGCCAGGCTTTTATGCTTTGATGTTGACATAATGGATTTTGAACATAGCTGTTCCCTGTGACTTCTTCATATCTTTGGTGCTTAGAACTTTATTATTAATCAGAAGTATCTCATATTGAAAGTGTCTTCCAGAAGTTTTTGACATAACTTGCACTATTTTGTTCTTGGCTATATTATTATTGTCATTGTACGTAATGGCAAGAAACAAACATTTTTGTATCCTTTTGTTGGAAGTGAGTAGCTACTTACATAGTCTCTATCATTAGCAAAGATTTAAATGTCAGTAGCATGTACAAATATCTGTAGTAAAAGTAACTGATTTCTGATGTGTTTTTTTTGTTTGTTTCTTTTCTTTCTCCCAATAGAAAGCTATTTCATCTCCAACTGTATCACGCCTTACAGATACATCAAAATTCACAGGTTCTCACAAAGAGAGGTTTGATCCCAGTGGGAAAGGAAAAGGCAAAGCTGGCCGAGAAGATCTGGTGGATGCTTCAGGATATGTATCTGGCTATAAGCATGCAGGCACATACGATCATAAAGTACAAGGAAGCAAGTAAGGTTGAAGGTTTACAACACACAGGGAGAAAGAGAGGGGGAAAGAGAATATATTTGTAAGAATGAGGTAGATGAATCCCACATGTTTTGGTTATTGTGAATGCTGAGACTATGTTATCAAGAAGTTGTTTTCAGGAACTGGAACTGATTTCAACATCTGCTGAGCTACTTTTGCAGCACAAAGCCACTTCATTACATTCCTCATGCGTATATTGGCAAAAATAAATATCTTGGTACCAAAAAATACATAATTTTGTTGAACTTTAAACAAACAAAAAAAAACCAAACAAAACCACAAAGTCAAGAGTTAGTTAAATACCACACTTCATCAATTCAAGCAAAAGATCTCAAACATTCCTAAATGTCCAGTTGCCCTGAGTATGTCAAAGAGAACCTCTTGAAAAGAGGGTCTTTCATAGCAATTTTTCTGAATAATATCCCATTATTTATGCAGTTTGATCTGACTACTGTTTGGGGGCTTTTTTAAAAGGTCTTGTATGGATCTGGCACTTTCCTTAAAACATTCAACAATATACTATTGGGAAGTAAGTGGTTGTAATATGCAAGGTGCTAGCCTGTAAATGACATACACCACTCATGAAAAACTGAAAAAGAAAGCTGTTTCTAGGACAATATAGATTCTAAACTATTTTATGTCAACAGAAAGATGTGGAAAATACCAGCCCTTACTTTCCTCCTGTCTATACTTTGTGCTTGTTACTGTGTGTACTGTAGCATGGTTCTGACTGGCTGGATTTGGGTGGAGCTGTTGTACTAACCTGAGAGGTGAGGAACAAGACAGTACTAAGAAAGTCTATTAACACTTTTTGCAGTCAGTTTTCAAGTTTGCACTGCCTCACATTTGAAATGAAGGGGGAGTTAAGCTAATAATGCTTTAAAATAATAATTATGACTAAACACTGCCAATCAGATTGCTATTAAGTGAATGTTATTATGCACATACCTTGGCACATATTCCCTTTAAGCTATAACATATGTAAGGAAAGTTTCCATCCCCTTGGAATAAGGACATTTACAATTAATATCCATGTAACTAGGTGCAATTTGTCCACAAAAATATACTATTATAACTGGGCTACATTTTATGCTAGATTTGTTTGAAGCCAAGGGATTTGATTATCTGTTCATTTTTGCTGCCTAACTTGGGAGTAATAGTATCGATGGGAATGGCTTTCCACTGCTGTAGAAGGAGAACCAATTCCACAGGCTTATGGTACAGGCAGCTGAGTGTCACCTCCCTGGGGCCCAGAATGCTGAAACAGCTTAACAGGAATACAAATAACTCATTTTGTATGTTGAGTAAAAAGGAGGGAAAAGGCTGGTCCAATTTTCTGCAAGAGATAAACAAGTACCCTAATGTATTACTCTGCTTCTCTAAAATTATGAAAGACAAGATTTTCAGTATTCAAAACTGTCGGCTATCAGTTCGGACTTTGCTTTGCTTTCTTTCAAAAAGAGCTCATGCAATGATTTTCATGTCTGACTCTGAATAAAGGTTAATAAATTTATTGCTCTTCCCCAACCTGTATCAGCATCCCACTCAGAGTACATAAAATTTAGTGAGCAGTGTGTGCGGTCATGTGCCATGCAGGTCAACAGTCTGTATTTAGCCAATGTCTGGAAACAGAGCACTGGATTTCAGCCCTTAAACTGTTCATGTTTTGTTTTTCTGACATTGAATGATATCCTGTCTTGTAACTTTGCCTCCAGTGACCCTTTGAGCCTATACATTAGCCTGAAACCAAAACAGCAATAGCAAACAAAGGCAAGGACTTCCTTGTGGACTTGGAGATTTTTTTATTTGTTTATAATTTATTTTGGGTTTTGTTTTTAAGGGAGGGGGAAGTTTGCCAAAACTCAGCACATGTTCTTGTAAAAATTTAAATGGCTTTTCCCATAGTTGGCTCTGGTTACCTGGGAGGATTTTTGATGTATGTAAGGATGCTCAGGATGAGAAGCATCCAGCTTTGTGAAGCCTTTCCAAGAGCTACCCGTTGTTCTTGAAGAAAAATTTCCATGGAACAAAGGATTATCCACTCCTGTGGTGCACTGGAGACCTGTCACACTCTGAGATGTAAAATAACATACTGTGATACCAACAATGGCTAAACTGAACTGTCTAAATGTAGACAACCTTATTCTACATCACTGGTACCTGTGCACCTGAAGAAGGCTCCAGGATAGTCCTGGCTTTTTACGAACAAAAAGGCTAAGCCTCTAACCCTTGATAAATCCTTCAGCTAAGTTACAGGCAAAACTAGTGTCCCTGTTCTTCCCGTTATCTTTAAGCCTTCACTCATAACTCACTTGTAACTGAAATGGTCTGGATGCAGCCCAAGTGAAGTCCAGTCTACTGCAAAGCCCTTTGAGCACACTGTTGATCTGAGCTAGCTGCCTTGTGTGGAACATTAGGTGACGCTTAATGTGAGGTACACAAGTGAGAGGCTTTCTCAAGTACCCAAATACTGAGTTCCAGTAATGCCAGGCTGTTGCTACAAAGGAGGAGTGATTGGTTAGGAAGGTTTTAAGGTATAAGTAGGTTTTAAGTTGCTAGTTCCCAGTTTGAGAGAGACTAACACATTCATAAGAAAGAAGGCATGCAAAGGAATTGAGCTGACATTGACTAGAAATTGAGCTACTCTGTTTGCTGAGAAGCAGCTGGTGGAACTAGCTGGAGTTCTGCTAGAGTTTACTTTGCATTACTTGTACAGTGTAAAATCCCTACCATGAACCAAAGCACTTTGTATGGACCTGATGCAAAGTTCTTTGAAATACCTTCAATGGCATAGTAGGCTTTCGATCAGGACCTGAGAAGATGCTTCAGATAGCAGTATTTTATTTTGAGGAACACACTTAGTTTCTTCTTCATTTTTACAGTTGGATAGTTTTAAAACTCAGTCAAACAGATGCAGGAAAAGAGCCATGCTGACATGACAGTGACAAAGGGAAGTTGTGGCTGGAAATATAGTACTTTGGAAAGATTTTTCCCTTTTACTACACTTGGTGTGGAAGATAAGGGCTCTGAATAAAAGCACCACATGCAGCTGTGTATTAGGGTTCAGCCACCTACTTAAGTTTTTACTTTTCCACTAACATCTGTAGGAAATTAAAAGCCTAAATACTAACTTGAATGTTAGCCTAAGTTCCAGACCTGCTTGGGGACGAGGTAAAGTACATTTTCTTGTTCATCTGCCATTCCCTCAACTCTCAGGACAGCAAGTACAGCTGGTACCTCACAGATGAGGGGAAGGGAGAGCTCAGGAGGTGACCCACTTTCAACTCTTGAAGTGTTGTAGAGCATATGCTCTTCCTGTGTGCCATACTCCAGACTGTAACTAAATGTCATGTCTGAAGTAAGGACATAGATACCTAATACACTCATCTCCTTTTTTTGGGCATCTCAACTCATTCCATCTAACTTTCCAGTGTGATTTTCAGCATCTTATACTATGCAGCACTCTTCTATGCGGCATCTTCTATAAAACCATGTTGTTCCTAATTACGTTTGCTTTCATTAGAACTGAACATGCTACCAAAAGAAATGTGATCAGAAAGTTCAGGTAGCTTTTATCAATAACTGCCTTAAAGAACAAACTCCAATTACACTGTTCATTTAAAATTAAACCCTTAAATACTATGGCAGTACACAAACTTACCTGTTTGCAAGATTGAGGACAAGAAATAAAAATCCTCACTGAGGCAAAAGAATAGTCTTTACGAATAATTTTCTAAAAATAACTTAGTTTTAAAATAAAATATGCAGAAGTCAAATGGATTTTCTTATTAGTGCTTACTTACCAATTTCCTCTAGTCACTCCATGTGTGTTAGTTACTTATTGAGAGTTTTGCAACAATCTTATCAATATGGAAATATCATTAAAAAACCTGTTGTCCTTCTATTTGTGGCTATCGAAGCTATCACAAGAGTGTTACTGAGAAGCAGATATTAAAAAACATACATTGTTTCAACGGTCCTATGTGAACAGTTGTCATTAATTGTAATCAAATATTTGGAGTCCCAAAGGAAATGTTGAACATTGGACAGCAGTCAAGATCTACTCACTTCTTTTTTTTTAAAAAAAAACCCCTACATTATTTTGTATCTCTTTTTCACTTTAGTGAAAGGGAAAGGGAAATTTCAAAACTACTCACATGTCACAACCTGTGTTTTTCATCAGCGTAGAGGTTGTCCTTCAAAGATATTTTGGGTTTTGGATTTTACTGACCTTACATAAATTAAAAATTACAAATTCCTCTGACAACTTTTTGGCATTATAGAAAGTTTGTTCACTAATTAGCATTTCAGTTACCCATGTTTTCCCTTTATTGGCTCAATTAATATTTTTTTTGGTAGCTGGAATTAGCCAGAACTAAAAGGCAAATGATTGCTATGGGTTTGGCTTGCAAGTGGTAGGTATCCCAGCCATCTGTAACCATCTGTAGAGAAAATACTCATGTACCTTTCTCCAAAACCAAAACTTCAAAGGTATAATTGGTAGGTTTTTTTTCCTTAAGGCTTGTCATAGTTATAAAATAAATTTAAATTCTTTGTGCCTGCATGTATGATATTTAAAACATAACCCGGCCTTTCAGTGATGCATGCATTCTGAGGGCATGTGACTGTCATTCGTGAATGAGAGTTCTCTATTTCCACTGGCCAAGAGACAAATCTTTTACCTTCATGATACAGCAGATATAACGTGTTGCGCTAGTATGTGTCCTCTTAAGTGACTGTTAGCCTTGCATGTGTGCCAAAGTAACTACACCTTTGTGTACATTGTTTGTAGTGTGAATATTATGTTCTTGGTTCATCTATTAGTTGGTAATAAGTAATGTAATACACAAGACTTGTACAGGTTTGTGTGTGCATACACATACTCTTTGGTTCCAGCTAAGCAATTAAACCATATAAATGTTGAGCCAAACCTTAAATCTTATTATGGCCAAACTCTAGTCCTGCAGCCAATGCTGTTCAGCAAGATTTCCTCTGAGTGCTCTAAAGAGAACATTTAATATTATGCCCTGTATGGGCCCTATATTTAACTTTGCCCTGACCTCATGAAACAAGTTGATACTCACTATGTATACATGCAGTTGTTCATCATCAGTTAGTATGTACAAAGTCATGGTGTATCGAGGTGGGAACAGGAAACAAGACTGTCATACGGTGCCTATGGACTTCAGTCTGGAATAGAGCTTTGTAAAATTAAGTACCTGAAGCATAATGACAGATCTCAGACTTGTCTGAAATTCTCAGTCTGGAGTGCCTCAACTTGATACATGTGTACCTCCTGTATTTGCAGTGTTTGCCCATAAAATAGCATTTAGACATTCAGTTACTCATGTATACCAAAGTGCTCATTTGGCTTACCTAATATAAGGTGGAAATGATGGGCTGGGATGTTCGTTTTCAGTCTTCAGAACCCTAAAACTAGTGAGACACCTTTAGTTACGTTCATACTTGCTTCTTAAACTAAAAAACAATGCTGTGAAAGATGTCTCAGCTAAGAACAGTGCTTCAGGAAGCTAAGGAATATTGCAGACTAGAACCTTCATGTCTTAATTGTCCAAGTAATTTGTTTTTGCAGGGAGAAATAACTGTAATATAATCGATATTTGTTCATGTTTTTCAATATATTACTTTGGCTATATTGCGTCAAAATCCATATGTAGAAGGTGGATTTCAAAACAAGTTTAGGATATAACTCTTTACCTTGTTGTCAGAAAACATTTGAATTGGCTTGTTTCATTCAAACTAATTGATCATCCACTCCAGGTGGACTTTGGCAAGAGCAAGCCTGATAATAAATAAAAGGGGCTGGATATTCTTGACAGACATTTGCAGTACTGGTAGTCTGAAATTGTATTTTTAAAAATAAATTGTCTTTTGTAATATATATACATGAGTGGCAAGACTACATACCTTACTTTTGGAAATTGACATTGAAATGCCCAACTAACTAACCTGATTTGGAAAAATGTTAAGCACCTACCATATTCCATTGCAAGTAAACAGCCAATTAATTAATTTTCAAATATAGTTATATGTCTATTTTTATGAATTACTGTAAAGCTTATGGCACTGTACGAAGTGAGTTTTGTTGTAAGCATTTGTAAAGGTCTTAAAGATAACGCTTATGATAATTTGCCCTTACCTTCACTTATCTTTATTCAAGATTTTTCTATTGCTTCGCACATTTTTCAGAACAGATGACAAACATGAACAGAAGTACATTCAAATTAAGTAAAAATATAGCCCTAAAAATACACTCATACTTCATCCATCTTTACATTTTGATCAGGAGCTATAGTATGGATGATCAACAGAATAAGAAAAAAGATGGCAATCTGTATCCCCTCTATGGTGAATTATTTTAAGCTCCAGTTTACATCAGATGAGTTTGTGTATATTTGCATTTGCTCAAATGCTACTTTTAAACAAATTAAATAATGTGAAATAATGTAGCCTGGGCTCTGTTAAATAGGGTTATGTTAATGCAACTGAAATGCTGTACGTCTCTAATATTCATGCTAAATACATACTAGCTCTTTACAAAGGCTTTGTGTAAGGTCAGTTAACCTACAAACTCTGATGTCGCATATAAAATCCTGTTGGCAAAATACTTTTGTTAGCACTGTAGTGTATGAAATGGCAAAGTCATGGACAAACCACAAGTTATAGGATGCAACAAAAGTGTGTTTGTGTTTATCTTTGTGCTGAGTTCAGAATATATCAGCTTTGTCAAACTATTGCAGCAGGGAAAATATTTTGTATAATGCTTATAACGCAAAGTAATTTGTCTTTACATTCTGTAAAGCAGATAAATGGTCAATGTTGGATAAGTGTATTGAAGTTTATTCTTAGCAAGGTTATATGTTTCACATATTTAAATATTACAAGACAAATATATATTTATACAGAAGTATAATTTTTGAATGTTTGAAGTTGATTTTCTTCAGTCATGAACCATTTATTTATCCACATTATGCTTTATTCCTTTGCTAGCTTGTTTATCTCTCCATGCTGTGCCAACATCCATTTCTAATTTGGTTTAGATGTTTTGGTTCTTTATTTTCACAAATCTGGATGTGCATGCTGTCAGGAACAGATCATAAAGTGTAGAGACAAAACTGTTTTGTCTTTGGTTACCTAGAGCACTAATAAAAATATAATAATTAAATAGTTGTGCTATGGAGATAGGTCTTGACATAGTCTTCCTTGGAGCACTGTACAGCATGATGAAAACCTTCAGTGAATCTTACTGTTTCTTATTCTTATTTTCATTTGTCTTTCATCTTGGTCCAGAAGACCAGGAAGCTGCTGTGTGCTAATAATTACCTGCAATATTTATAATTGCAGGCATTGCAAACATTAACATTCAGCTGTACTAGCCTACTGTGTCCACTGTGAAATTTTCAACATGGTAAAAATTTTACATGATCATTTAACCTTACAAGTTTACTTTTTTCCTCACTAATTTAACACTGAACCTTTTTTTTTTCATTATTGCAAATGAACAACTTGAGCATAGCATTTCTTGATCTTAAGTATAATAGATACACAGATCCTAAGCAAAGATTTTTAACCACTTGATGAAGGGGGCCAGGCACCATCCAGTGCAAAGCACACTGGGAGAAATCTTATCCCCACTGCAGCCAGTGCCAAAATTCTAACTGATGTTAGCAAAAATGGAACCACCATTACCAAGGGGTTAATAGGCTTAGTAACCGCGCCGAGAGGTTATGGGGGAGCACAACAGTGATCCCCTATTTCCATATCTTTGTTTCTGTTAATTTAAAACTACTACTATTCAATCTTTAAAATAAGTAAAAGAAACTTGAAGGGGGGATCATATACTACTAGTTTGTACTAGTTTTTTTCAGGAAAAGGAAACAAATTTATATATATATATATATGCAATATATTTTTACACTGTTTATTAATGCTAGAAAGTATTAAATGTATCACTTTATCAGTGTGAATGTTAAAGTAATGACAATGTTATGGATGTTTTAAACCTTTTAAACTTGTCTTGTTAAATTCTAAACCCACATTAACAATGGAAAAGCTACTTTGTCTACAACATTATTGTTGATGTTTTAGGCTAAAAAGTTCAAGTACAGCAGTTGTTTGATTAGCACTGTAAAAGCTTGGCTTGAAAAGTTGTAGTGAAATCTGTATTGTAAACACCATTTTTTAAAGCATAGCTTCTCATAAAGTATGTTACTGCTGTTGACTGTATAAAATTGTATCTTTAGTTGGTAAAGTGATCAATAAATGTGTTACTACATCAGTTCCTGGATTTCTTGAAGTAAATGATATTTGCTGATAAACGTTGTTACCAACAGTTATTTTACAGTTTAGATGTTAAGCAAATTGCTAATGAATGTATAAATTACATCAAAGTACTCTCTGAACAACCAGTGCTCTGGTTCTGAGAAGAATATATTTCTTCTTTACCATTTATTTTCCTACTTTTAATAATGAGTAAAGCTGACTGTTAACATTTTGAGAACTCTAGTATGATTCTTGAATAGCCATGATGAGAGTGATCCACCAAGTGAGATCTGTCAGGCATGAAGCAGTTTCTTCTTAGCTAGCTACTTAACATGGATTGGTCGTCAGTCTCACAAGACTGAGTTACTTCTCTCACCTTTTCTGAGTGGTGTTGAAAATGTTTTACTTGCAAGGAAAATAAGTTGCTACACAGAACATTGTTTTAAGGATGTTATGGACCTTTTATTCATAAATAACAATATTCTTCAGCTTCCCAGTAGCAATAATGCCATGATTTTTCAAGAAACGGAAGACAGAAATTATTTAATTAAACTCAGAACATCATAATAACATAATGAATAATGTGACAATAACCGGGGCACAGTGCTGTGCTGGAAATGTAGAGGTATTAGATTAGCAACTACAAAGAAACATAAATAAACAGCTTACAGCTACACTGTCTCTTTTCCAGTTGTTCTTGAACTGGGAGTGGTGTTCTCACACACTGGACAGCCTTCTTTAGAAATGCCTTTTAAGTGAAATTTAATAAAATTGTGTCCTGAGATAGCTTTTCTTCCTGCATAGGAACTAGTAGTTTGTAGTACAACTGCCAGCTAAAGCTCCTTTTATCTCTGAGCATGTATGGTTACTGAAACTGTAAAAAACCTAATGAAGCCAAACTTTTAGGGATTACTAAAGGAAAAATCGAGACTTCTTTTCCATTGAAAAAGCCCTTAAGAAAAGGGAGATAGTACCCTTCTGCCCTGTAAGAATATTAAGACACTTAAGATCTGTATTTTCAAAAGAGTTGAGGATTTTTGGTTATTTTCCTGTAGAGCCTTTAGAAATGCCCAGTTCACCCTACATGCCACTTATGCATCATGACTTTAAAATAAAAAATGAAAAAACGTCTGCCAGGATGTGTTCTCTTTACTCCAGGAATACTACTATTTGGGCTAGTTTTTCTCTATGCGTAGCTACTGTTGATAACTACACACAGATTGTACGTGCAGACACAGTCCTATTGAGATGGGACTGACAGAGTGCCACCTAACCCTTGCTGGCTTTCTGTTCCAGAGTGTCAGAACTGACCACTCACATCAGCATCAGTTAGGTCTCCTACTCTCACGTCCATATGCCAAATACAGGCTGATCTCTCCAGGTTCTACTGAGTGTTCTACCACAGCCAGGACTGCATGGCGAAAGTGGGGGGGGGCGGGGTGCTGAGAAAGGCCAAAAAAAAGCTACATCTGCCAAATCTGAGTCTTCAGGGGAAGGGGACTCATAAAACCTGGTCTTCTAGTTAGCCTTTTCTCATTTCCTCAGCTTCCTATTTATATCGCTACACTGCTTTATTAATACAGTAAACTAAACCAAACTCATTGAAATTTGCTGCTCTGGTTTGCATTCCAACCAGAAATTCATTCCAGGTCTACATCACTTTATTTCCAAAACTGTGAACTCAAGAAATTACACAGTCATCCATAGGTCACTTAAGGGCTCAAGAGCTACAGGGGTTTTCAGGAACTAATGCAGGAATATAAGGAGTGGCAGGGATAGTATGAAAGAATAGCCAAGTGCAGTTACTGGAATGCATCACATCATAAATCTTGCTTCCAGCTAGCACAAGAGGGTCTTCCCTCTTTGAGGCAGGTAAGCTAGTCAACTGGAACATCAGTTTTACACCCTCATTGGAATTATAACAAAAAACTCTTACCATCTGTAATGTCATTGCTGTGGCAACAAGACATTTTTTTCTGTAACATTCCCTGATACCGGATGATACTACAGACAATAAAATATAGGTTTTAATCCCATTTTTACTTGAGTTCTATGAACACTGTAATAGCAGGAGAAATTTGTACATGGAACAGAAATTGGCTACCATGGAATATTTTCTTAGAGTCAGCCAGCTAAATAGCTTCTGTACCTGGGATCATCTAATTAAGTGCTTTTATAGTAGTGGATAAGACTACACTCTTCATCCAAGGTAGTTTTTTTTTGTACCCAAGAAATAATTCCAGTTGAGGTACTGAGAGTCTAACTGAGGGTCATGCAAAAAAAAAGTAAGTATTTGCCCTTCTTGCCGTTATTGAATGACTAACAAAAAAAAAAAAAAAAGAAAAAAGCAGGGGCTGGGAATTCTGCACAATGTGTGGAACATCAATAAACTCCAAATTTCTAGACTGACATTTGTTTTTAAACAAAAGACCATCTGATGCCAATATGTATTAGAGAAGTAAGTCCCTTATTAAGAAAATGCCATGTATTCAACCTGAAAGCTAATTCAGCAAAGTAGTGCCTTTACTAGGCCTTGTGGGTTTTTTTAACTCATCTATTAAAGACAAAATACATGTGGTATATTATGCTGATGTATTTGTTTGGCATCATTTGAAAGCTGCTTAGTGATTGTAGTATTTCTATAGTTCAGTGAAATTTCATGCATTACCCTTGTTTTTGTTATTCTGATTTTTTTTCAACAAAAGATAAACAAATAAACCATCTACTTGGCATTTAAATACAATCTCTCAATTTAAAAAGGAACTGTTAAACTTCAGATGCTACAGCTGTTTTTAAACAAGCAGGATTTAGAAAATAATTCAGCATCAACTCTGTTTGAACTGCTACTTTTAGTGTTGCACCATCTGGCTCGAGATGGATTCATGCCCTTAACCATCCCTCCACTCCTGAAGACAAGTTAGATCAGATTTTTTTTCTGCTGATAATAGGGTTGGGCAGGTAGGGGAACTGAAGCAACTTCAGTGAAGGCATTCTTTATTTTCTGAAGTAAACTGTGCACTATGCCCTTTAATTGTTTATTTTACTAATCCTGTTAATTTTGTTTCCTTCTGTCTCTGCTTTATTTTTCCCAGGCTAAGCAAGCTAAGGAAGAAGAAAAAAAAAAAGAAAGAAAACAGCAATCAAAAATTAGGAATAGTATCCTGGTCAGCATTTTACAAATACTTCTATTTTACTTGCATTTTTTTTCACATTTTTTCATCTATTGTAAAATGGCCTCGACTGGGATTTGAAACATACATAATATTAGTAGAGAAGAGTCACTTCTGTCACCACTGAAGTGGATTACCTGTTGGACAGCACTTGAATACTAAAACCAACCCATTGCAGGCAGGATAGTTCTGGTAGCTGTAACTGGCAGTTATTTAAGTTGGTATTTGAAGAGAGAGCTGTTAGCTACAGTGACAGCAGGATGCCAGTTTATCATAAACTAGCAAAGAAAATCTTCCTCTTTTTCATTCACCATTTAGAATGGCTAAAGCAGCAGGGTCAGTACTGCCAGGAAAAAGAAGGGCAGTTTCCAGGGCTTCGAAGTCAGTAGTGGTCATGTTTCATACTACGGCTGTAGCCAGTCATTGTCCAACAGCTACTTTTATCATTTGCTCTGTGATTAAATAGCCTGTCTCCACAAGCACGAAGGAGCACAAAGGCACAGTGGCAGCTGGGGGAACCCGAATAACCCAGTCGGAGAGGGGGTGCCCTGTCACAGCCCTTCCTGGGGCTGTTAGAGAAGAAGCCATCAGTCTCACTGTCCAAGTGTGAAACACACGGGGATGAGTCAGTGGCTCTCTAGAGCACCTTACAGATCAAGGCAGGTTACTGCCTAACAGGCCTACCCAGGCGTGACCATTTAGGGATTGTACAACATTATGGGATTTACATGAAAGGAACCAAAGGCAGGGATGTAAGTGGTTTGGGGAGGAACAAGTACAGGAAAACAGAGAGATAAGGGGCTGGTCTGTAGAGTTGTTTGGTGATGCCCTGGACCTTGTAAGTATCAGCTGTCCTGTCTCATTAAATTTCATTTCTAATATTTTCTTGAGTGAGGAGATTCACTATTCTGTGTACACATGTGCATATGGAGGTCTAACTGCCAGCAATCAGAGTCAGACCATGGGTCACAACAGCCGATGGTACCTGTGGCACCAGCAACTGAGTGAGGTTCTACGTGCCAGCAACTACAGAGGGGACCATGGGTGTTAGGAACCCATATGCCTGTGGTGCCAGCAAATGGATCAACTGAAGGGATGTATACCACCATGTGACTGCAAGCAAATACCAAGCTGAACCTAGTCAGCAAGTAGGTGAAGGGGCTTTAGCATCAGTTACCAAAGCAGCCCTAAGACTGGGCCAAATACATGTATGTCTCTGAGACAACTGGAAGAGCATATTGGAGGGACCAGGCAGTCCGGGCCAACTACTGGGGAGACCATAAAGTGAAGGTGTGTGTGTCTACACAGGAGGCAACTGAAGATGACAGAATCCAGGGGCTGTTCCAGCAGCTAAATGTAGCTGTGGCCCTCATAGGCTTGCGTGTCCTAGTGGCAGCAGCAGGGGAAGAGAGGGAACCAGACGTAGCTGTTGGATGGGCTGTCTGGAGTGAACAACATCGAATATATGCATGTTTCCTCCTAACAGCCCTTTGTCTTGATCAGCCAGAGACAGGCTGTTAGTGCTGGGTTTGGTTTTGTTGGTAGTGCTGGCTTTGTTTTTGTAAACGGTGAGTGTTTCTGGCTGTTTTGATCGACACTATGGTCATGAAACAACTTTGCCCCCTTTGCAATGTTACTAATAGCTGTTGTTGCCCATGTTGTTACGAAAAAATTGATTCATTGTGTTTCTTAACTGATAATAGCTTCAGTTAAAAGGCTCAACTTGAGTCTTGTGGCATGCGTAATAGAAATTAAAGTTCTGTAAATTAGAAAAATTCAGGCAATGAATTTTGTCCATTTCCCCCCGCTAACTTAAATTATTTTTAAAAGTTTATTTTCAGTAGTATTTTGGTGGTGTTAGTGTATTTTAGTACTACTACTTTGAACTTTAGCTTCAAAGCAAACTTATAAAAGGAACATTTCTTGTAAATTACTTAGTGGAAAAAAATATTGTAGTCATACGTTGATATCTACCCAATGAGAGCAGATTCCACATGTTGGAGCCACTGGACCAGATGCAATATAAAATATATTTTTAAAAGTAAATTATAAATACAATTAAATTTAAATATATTATATCTTCAACTAGAATTATATGTATAATATATCAATAAATATACATAAATGAAAAACAGGTATAAAACATTTCCCATTATTTGAAATTCTGGCTCTGCTTCAAGGCACTGTCACCATCATGAAGTGATATTCTGTGTTAATTTTGAGATCCTATTTTAGTTGATTACCATGACACAGACATCCTGATGGATATAATCTTCTTTTACCAAAGTAAATCTTGTCTGCCTTAAAGCGGCACCATAGCATTTTGTCCCATGTACAATCTATGCTCCTTATCGCCTTCTCATTACCTCAGCAACCTCATAAATAGCAGTTGGCAATGAGCTGTGTCTCATTCTGGTCTTCTCTCTTTCTTATCTATCTTCTCTCAGGCTTGATCTCATTTAAACATTACTGAGATAATTTTAGACAAAGTGGTGTTTCTAATTCTTTTTAGAAGTAATATGAGATTGTCTTCTAAAATTTCATTTTAGCCCAAATTTTTACTCCTCTGAAGATCCACTAGAAGGCAGACCATATAACAACCCTTATTTTCATAACTGAACAAGTAGCTATTTTTCCCAGATATTTTATACAAACTAGAATGCCATAAATTACAAATGAACAGAAAAGCAGACAAGCTCCTAAAATAAACAGGCCCAAACTCATCTATTTCAAAATACAGCTATGTTAACATGATCTCAAAGAACAGAGAATTCACCTTAAGCCTGCCTAGCAATTGAGATGTAGCCAACCACTTCTCCCTGCACGCCTCACCTCCCTCTTCCCACTAAACGAGATTAAACTATCACCACTTTTATAAATTGCTAGTTCATTGGACAAATTTCCTGGTTCATGAACAAGAACTTGAGTCTTAATCATAGGTGCAAAGGTATATTGCCAGTTTGCTTGGATTTGTGTACACCTGCCTCCACCTAAAAGGTCCCCTCTAATGACTGCTTTCAAAGTAAATGCATGGGTCTGGATCATTCACATCTCAGTGAGGACATACATTTCATGTTGTTGACAGGCTAATGACACCTCATTAGCTATACTGTTGCGACACACAGCGTATTGACCATCACCAGATGGTCAAAAAGGATAGCCTATTTTCAGCAGAAATATAAAACACAGCAAGAGTTTGGGCTTGTTTGTTTTGTAAAACTTTTGATCTATGATCTACAGAAGTCTCTATTAGGAAAGCCCCCCAAGTATCACTTCACATGAGTTTAGAAGTACCTACTTTCCATGGAAAAATCCCATTTCTTTAGATTTGATTTACCTCAGAACTACGGGAATGACACTTGGCCTTAAAATAGTGAATACAGGTTTAAATCTAGAAACAATGCTACAGTAAACAAGTCTGTTGTCTCCGCTGATTGTTACAGCTTACTGGCTTGAGGCAGAGGCCCTGCAGATTCTGCTCCCCATCCCCTCTTCTTATCTGACCTACCCAAGCAGAGGACAGTTTCACCATGGGCAAACCGACAGCAGAACACCTGCAGAAGCAGATGCTGAGTAAGATCCCCACCAGCCAAGAAAAGCCCTGCAATGAACACAGTGAGCCAAGATGTGACAGAGTTGTAAGAAAGTTATGGAGGAAGTAAACTTTCTCTGTCAAAGCTGACACTTTGAAAAATCTGACTAAAGCTGATCTAACCTATTGGATAGCCTTATTTTTAAAATAATCTCTGAAAAGATGTCAAGTGCTGGTCCACCTCTGGGTCTCCAGCGCAGTCCCAAAATGCCATTTGCTGCCCCCTTCTAACAGCTGGCATGGCTAAATGCCTGCCTCAGCGTCCAGCCCCAGCTTCTGGGGCAGACTATTCTTCCCCAAAATGCCACCCATGCTTCTTTGCATGTTACCACTTACTTAAGGAACAAAGCAAAGAAAAATGTTGGTAACAACACTCATAGCCCATCTTTCTGAATGCTGCTTGTGCATTCTTGTACTTTTAAAAGTTAACAGCTTGCTCTTTGCTAAAAATCTGTCGTCTTCCTCCCCAAAGCCACTTTGCCCCACTCTCTTACCTCAGTATTTCCAACATTTCATATGAAATCACTGTCTGTCTTTAATCATTATACCACCTATCTACTTACCGAGAGATAGAATAAATTGGTTTTCACAACATTAGGCATATTTTTAGCCAAAGAAGTACGCCTTTTGTCCCCTAGTCATTCTAACACTGCAGGGGACTTGTCAGCAAGGTGAATACACAACTGAGAGAGGCAGAGCAACACACAGCTTCATAGCACTGAACAGAACTGGAAGAAAAAGCAAGTCACAATTGTGTTACAATACTGGACAGACAACTTTTTCAAACAGTCGAACTAATGCTGAGAAGAAAAAATATGCTTCTTATTTGTCTCTTTCATTTATGCTTAGGACTGAGAAGTGTACTTGTGACTGCCATGTTTTTAAAGGCTCCTCAAGTTTACCACAGTGTTGAAGTCATTCCTTCAAGCTAATGTTTTCATTTGTTACCTGTTGATGATTTTGCAGTTCTGAAAAACCTAGACTATTTCCTACAATATTCAAAGGTCTATTTTCTGGATGATTCCTAAAGAAATTCTTGGAATTTCATGCCAAATGATTCCGTAACCTTTTTTTAAATTATAACCAAATGCTTCATAATTTTCCACCAACTATGTAACTATACAGCTACAGAGTATTTCAATTAAATTCCAGTAGAGTTAAATGTACTCTTATCTTCAGTCTTCTCCTGGCAGTATTTATTATCAAGCAACTTCACTTTCTATTTTAAAGCTGTTTACTTATTGCAGCTATGTTGTTAGAATGGACAGCTGCCATTTACTGATAATCTTGTCATTAATTAAGTGATGCATCTGAAAACTATTTTGCTTAGTTTGTAAAGTGCTTCAAGGCCCTATGGACAGAAATCTATAAAATTTCTTTTAAGCAATCTGTTTCATAAACTGTCTTCTGATTTGGAAGCACAGGCTTGACTAGAACAACACATCCCATATATTGTCATATATAAAGAATACTATATCACATGAGATTTGTATCTAGATGTGAGGATGCTAACTTATTGCACACTTTTGTTTCCCAAAAAAGTCAAAGTCTTGTCTAAGAGGAAGCCTAGAATGTAAGATATGTTACAGTTTATATTTCTTCAACTTCTTTCCCAAAAGCTCAGTCTTTTCTGAGGTAAAAAAAAGTAGATTTTTGAAAAATGCCTGATATTCTGCTACTGTTTTTTTCCATCCATTTAAAACCATTAACCACACTCTAAAAAACTCAGTCTTCCTGAAAGAAGAAGTGTCATCAGAATTTCCATTCAGACATTTTTATTAGCTGGACTCCACTGAAGTCTTCAACTATGTGAAAACAATTCTAACATTAGTTCATAGGAAAAAAATAAAGTGATATAACCTATTCTTTAATATGAAAGCCAACTAGAGTAAAAGTATACAAAGTACAACACTTACTACCTTGTTGGAGAATAATGATACAAGATAGCAAATTAACATTTTTCTATATCTAAAATAAAGAGATTAAAAAATGAGCGCGATTCTCATCATTGATGTTTGCAATGACATTAGGAGCAGTGTACACAACCGCTTTAAGACATCTTTCATGTCACAAGTTTATATTTGAGTTAGTAAACAGTGTTTAGATAAATATTAAGTGGTATTTCCAAGTCCTTTAACTTACTTTATAACAAGATTTATTCCAAAGTTTTTTTATTTTTATATCCGCAAGAAAAGGAGAAACCAGATTTTTCTGAGAAAAATCCAAGAATGACAGCAGATTGATTGAATATTAAATAGACTGATTGAGTTTGCACAAGAGTTCCCCTTATACACATTTACTAGCAAGTTCATCTCTTGTTTCCAACATCTGATGGATATTATTAGCCATTACCATTACAAAATAACAATTGGTATGCTTTTTCTGTGATCCTGGCTTGACTCGAGAATATAGACAGGGATGAAGCTATCGTCGCAAGAAGTACTGTTTTGGCAGAGATTCCATTTTGGTCCCTATTTTGATCATCCAATGACACTTATGAGAAAAATAGGGAGGTGGATACATGCAGTCAGGTAAACTAAACTCATTGCTTGTTTTACTCAGTTACCTAGATCATCAGGCTAAAAAAAAGCACAGTATGACACACAGCTTAGTTTTGAACACAATTTATTCCTAAATTTACAGTCAGCAGACTTGTGTTTTCTCATTCTATTACCCTTATTGATGCTAAGGTAATCCAAACTAGTTATGTACAAAACTTCACTAAATAAGCATCAGCTAAAAGCTAGCTTATTTAAGTATGCTTATTGGGTGAGAGGTCACAGTCAACAGTTAAATACTATCACCTTTTGACTGCTGGCTACACTTAAAATGGAAATAAAAGTATCACAATGCGGCCACCATGTATGAATTACACCTACCATAAAATGTTGTTTGAGATTTGCTTTACATAATACTACTGAAGGAGTATCTTTAAACCTCACATTTAAGCTGCAAATATCTGTGTTTTCTTCCACATTTTGAAGACTTGAAACTGGTGCTTTCTTCCAGAAACAGATCCAACTGCTATTTCAAAGCAGTCTGAGGATATTTAAAAACAAATTTAGGAAAAAAAAAAAAAGTTAGCGAGTGTTTTCAACACAGTTCAGCATCACCACTGAATCACAGAACTATGCCATGTAAGTAGAAGTGACCATTTTCTTCTTCATCTGCAGTTGTGTGTGTGATGTTATAAAACGCGCGCGCGCGCACACACACACACACATACATACATCACTGCTTCCTTGCTTCATGTTTTGCAGCAGTGATGTAAAGTCAGTGAGCTTCAGTTACAGGTAATTGCATGCATTTTCATTAATTAAACATTAAGTGGTATTTCCAACTACTTTCACTTTATAGAAATATTTGTTCAAAACTGTACTTAATTTATAATATTTAAATATTACATTTTAATTATTAATACAGAAATAATAAATATAAATCATTAACTCTTATATAAATAATAGGAATTATTATTATAGGAAAATAATTTAATACAAACAACTAATTATAAAATAATACTAATTTATTTTTATATTCACCCAGCAGAGAAGAGCTTCTTCTCAGTATATCCATCTTTTCTCTTATGGAATTGACTACAACCAGTCTACCTAGTTCAGAAGACTTACTTTTACAGCTCACAAATTAAGGAACAGGACAAGACAGAGACACTATTACGCCTGCTATTTTAATCTCTCAGTCAGCTCAGAGTGTTTAGATGTTGGCACTGTTAAAAGAGCCAACAGAAAAAAACTCTTCGTATCTCTACTCCAAAATACCATGTGTAAACTCTAACTGAAATCCTTGGATGAACAGAGAACACAAAACTGTTTAACCTCAACAAAGTCAATTTAATCTTGGGTTATAATTAAGATATTTTTTCCTGCCTTTATTTTTACCCTTGCCTTATCAGCAAGAGTGTCCTTTTTCATAAAGTACAAACTACAATTAGCTTGCCATAGCAATAGCAGGGCTTTTTTTTTGTTTAAAAAAAAAATTATGCACATTTAATAGAATGCATGTCTTTTCATAGCCTTTGTAATTTACATGGCTGAAACAAATGTCCCTAAACAGCATCATGATAAATGATGACCAGAGAATCAAGACAGATTCTAAAAAAAATAGAAAACTTTCAATTCAAGGTTGTGTTTTTTCAAACTGGAGTAATCTCTTAATTGTTAAGTGTGATATACAACAAAAATGGATACAACCAGGTGGTTTTGCCGAAATGCCTTTATACTGTATATGTATTTAAAAGCCCTAAAACATGTACTCAACACTTTCTTCTGTAGTTCTAAGTTTTTTTTCTGAAAAAAAAAAAATTTGTTTTCTTCAAGATGACAATACCTATGCTTAGCTCTAGTGTTAATCAGATTTCAACAAGCTTTAGCTCATTTGGGAAAACCCCAAGCACCACTTTGCTGGCCATTGGAAAAGTCTGAATGCATTTACTTTTATTAAAGCTCTTAAAAAATTTCCTTTACAAACTTCCATTCTTCAGTTTTAAAATAATTTTTACAAAACTGTAATCTCTTGGACTCAAACAGAGCCTTAAGCAAAAGCTTTTTGCCTAGCTTCTCTACTACTTCTCTAGCTCTTCCACTTTGTCCTGCAAAGAAGTTCCTAATAACATTACTACAAACCTGCCCAACTCAAAGTTGAAACAAAGAATTAACAAAATTCCATCTTTGATTTTACTAAAAGACAAATTGGGATCACAAATAATGCCAAGGCAAATATGTGTAAAACAAATTGCTACTGTACTGTTCCACAGAAGCCAGAGAGCCTTCTGGCAAAACTTATTCCAATGAACAGGACAAGAGCATGGATCTTTCCATAAAGGACTGGCCACGGTCTTCTGATTGCTTACCAAATGAATGAAAACATTAGAGAGTCCTAAGCCTGGCATTGTAGAGAACAGAGTTCTCAACAGTTCTTATTTTTGCAAGCAAAAAAAGGTATTGAGTGACAGAACAGTATTAATTTCTGAAAAACAATCTAAGAAAATGTAATTGTTATTAAAGGTCCATTTTAACATTTGAAATGCATAATAATCAGCTCTCTTTTCTAGTGCTTACCTGTCTGCCAATTTTGTTCTTTGATCACGTACAGTTTCCAGAGAGGTGACGAATGATTTTTTTTTTGTTTAGGCATTGACACTCCAGCATTAGGTTGTTCACTATTTTTCTGCAAGTCTATTAAGTTTTTCTTTCTCAGTAGGTTGGTTTGTTTCATTGTACAACTTTCTATGACTGGGCAATTCAGATGCTGAGAGTGTGCTAGAACTCTCCTGAGCTCGCATGTGCTCTTCTGAACAAGTGAGTAATTCACTATTTCTAGTGAGTCAGTATTTAAGACTTTTGAAAGTATTGTCCTTCCTGATTCGTTAAATCAGTGAAGGCTAAATTTAAAATAAATTGCCACTAATGATTATTACTCTATATGTTAAGGTAAGAACTCTTTATGATGTTGCTAAACACAACTGAAAGTTAAAGGTATGAATTAAGACATATTTTGTTACTATACAAAGTAACTGGAGTGTGAGTTATCTTTTTGGAAACAAGCAAATACTGCATTTCATGGACCTGTGAAAGGACGACTCTTTGGTGCGATACTAAAAGAGGCCGCGAGGTGGTGCACAAGGCATGGAAGAGACAGGCAATGGTCTGGGGACCTAACAGACCTAGAAATTGTTTCTATTATTAAAAAAAAAAAGTCATCACAAATAATTAAAAGAAGCCTCAAAGTCTAAGGTTAAAATTATTGATGACAAACCTCACTGTAAAGTCCAGGGTACAAGAAAATTTCACCTCACTTTGGCAATGCAAGTTCACTTCTATGCACGGTCACTGACTACATCAGGAGGAAAAAAGAACCTTTCTGCTAAATAGACAAAGATTTTTCTCCTAAAGCACCACACTATGTGTTGTTGCTAGAGAAGAGCAAGGAGAGTGTGAACTACCAAATATCTAACGTATGACATTGAGGTGAAACCCAAAGGTCACAAAGGTCACCCCAAAGGTCAAACCCAAAGGTCATGCCAAGGTCACCACCTTGGGTCACAAGGTGGTGGATGCCCCATCCCTGGAAACATTCAAGATCAGGTTGGATGGGGCTCTGAGCAACCTGATCTAGTTGGAGATGTCCCTGCTCCTTGCAGGGGGGTTGGATTAGATGACCTTTAAAGGTCCCTTCCAGCCCAAACTATTCCATGATTTTATGATTCTATTCCTTCTGTCACACGGGAGGAATGAAGTACAGGGGCTTGTGCATTGGTTCTGGGTCAATTCTACCGCAAGATGTGTGTCCATTATATCTCTGAAGATTGTGGGGTAGAAGAGATTTAGCAATATTAGTAGAATTGTGAATCAATATCTAGCAGTCTGTATGACACCTTATACCTATAGATTTGCTACATGTTCTTTTTATTTACGCATCCAACAGTCAGTATTAGCTCAGTATCCTCTTTCATGCAGCCCATGTGCATGTTCCTCCACAAGACTACCTCCAGTTATTAGCAAATTGCCTGATATTTACCTAAGCAATCACCTCCCTGTGCTCCTGAAGTACTCTCATGCACACTACGTGCTAAGCGAGCGGCACTTTTTGGCCAGTCTACACGCAACACAGAGCCAGCCACAACAGGTATAGGTAATGACTAGGTAACAGGCAGGCAAAAAAAAAAGACACCTGCAGTCTTTTCTTCAGTAAAGACACCAATTGAAAAGCTCAAAAAAAACTTCTACTTGAAGACTGAATTTGATTTCTATTTCATTACAGAGAATTAGACATCTCTCAGAGATACCGATAGTCATGGAATAATAAACAAACATAAACAACCATAAACAGCCGAAGACACATACTTCTTGTATAGAAGATATAGTAATAATTTGTACTACAGTAATCAACACCTTGACCAAAGCAAACAAAAGAATTAAAGTGCTAAAATTGATATCTGGATGGGTCATAAAGTTAGCCTGGACAGTAGTTTTATCATAGGCTTCAACTTCATCTTGAAGTTTTAGATTTAAGACTTTTTTAGAGAAATCCTTAGTCTTACATTCTGAAAATGTAGCTTTGCTTTTCTTTTTCAGGTCCTTGTTTACCGTTGAGATGTTTAGCTGGTGAAATAGTAGACATATTTATACTGTAGCAAAGAAAAAGAAGAAATTTAGGTTTGCTGTCAAATAACTAGAGATAATTAAATATATGGATATACCCTAGAATATGCAGGAGAAAAGAGCGCTAATGGATCATCTAGACAATCCTCATTTTCCAAGCATGACAAAATAAAAAGTGGTAATTTTTGAACAGAATAGCTTTTCAAAGTTAAGCCACTGACCAGCTAGTCCACACTTATTGATTGCTCAGGATTATAAGAAAATTAGGTGATAGCAGATTGATAATTTCCTAATTTTATGCTACAGTGTATTTTTTTCTTTTTTTTCCATAGATTGCTGACACAGTATGCTGCATTATTTTCTTACAGCATGTAGTATTAGCACTACTGCTGTTAAAATTCCTTTTTGTTGTTTCAGAGCAAAGGTACACTGAACTCATGGCTACGTGCAAAATGCGAATAAAATCTTCAGCAAATTCCACTACACAGAAATTTCATACTATAGGCATAGGGATTTAATGCAAAATTTCAAACGATTTCCAAATATAAATAATTAAATATAATGCAAATGTCTCATACCATCTTTTTTTTTGTAAAGCACCAAGAGCTAATTCTTATAAGGTGTTTCATATATCATTCTACTTGCTTGAAGTTAAACAAACACTTGCATTTTTAAGGAATCAAGATCCTAGTATTTACACTTGCATAGGAAGAGTTACAAAAGTTAATCTTTTTCTAGTATCAGCTGAACTTCCTGAATAAAGATATCTAAGTACATCTAACATCTATTCTGTTTGGTAACACCTTTATAAAATGGTTACTAATGAATCTTCTTTCATTTTTAACCATTTTTTTCCAAAGGAAAATTATGAAATTCTGAAGATTTTGTAATGTCAGCATTTTTGCACTATTCTATCTTAGATACTGTAACTATCAGGACACATGTTTAGCAGACTAGGCTGTATATCCTTTGCTGATGAAATGATACAAAATGCTAGGAAATAATTTCCATAATAAGGTTTTGTAAAGAACACAGATCTTTTTGCTGTAATCTTTGAGGTTTATCATGGACTAGTAAGAACCTTTAAGTGTTCTTGTAACCTCTTCTCTGAAACTTTTGCTTTGAAATATAACGCTCCAAAGCTGGTATACAAACTTACTCTATCTCTGCCCAAAAAAAAGCACAGACAGCAGCACAGTTTTCATGGAAGTCTGTCACCTCTTGCAATTAAACCTCAATCTCTCTCTTTACAGAGATATGATGATTCCAAGTATCAGGAAAAAATAGTGAGGATTCCCAAAAATTCAGGACCCAAGCATCTCAAACATAGTTAGCTAGTAAAGCAGATACGCATGACGACAGTGCTATGCGAACTGTGAAGCACTTCCTGCACTACTCTCCTTTTCCATGCAATTCTACTTCATTTATTAGTAATGGAAATGTCAGTCCTACTATCTAAAATCTTGAAGAATGAGCTGGTGGTAGAAATACTTTGCTCCCAATTAGTATGAAGCTGCTGACATTCAAGCAATACCTATACACGTTTGACAAGTAAAATGAAGGTTCATGTGGAAAGAAGCATTTGAAATAAGTGTATCTTTTGGTTTCTAGTTTTGGCAAAGTAGGTGGTGTCAGGCTGCTCAGTTCAACTGTGGCTTAAATTACAAGCTAAACTCGCAAAAGCCGTTACAGAGATGTCATCAATGCAGCAGAGCCCAGCTTTGTAAATACCATTGTAGATACCATTAGCAGCGGGAAGAAATTTTATGATTACACATCAAAAATAAAAACAAAGCATTAAGGAAAGAGATAAGAAAGGTGCAGACAAGGCCAAACTAATAACACAAGGCAAGATTATTCCAACAATATTGCAGTGCACCTCAGTTGTAACCTAAAATGCTCCCAGGTTCGAGCAAATAGCAGGCTGAAAACAGAACAAAGGTGAACATCCCAGAAAGAAGTTCAGACATTTAAGATAATTTCATCTATCACAACAAGAAAATTATTTCTATAAGCCTATACCTATACAGGTGCAGGTTCTTTTCATGAAATCTCTGGTACCGAAACAGCTATGGGTACCAAATAGCTAATGACAATACAAGCTCACTTATTTATTACCCTGTTGCTTTCATACTTGAGAGGTGGGTCCAATTTCAGATGACTTTAACATTTATGCTACCAATTTTGCAGATACCAAGGAAATAGCATTTGAAAATTTAGAACCATAAAAATATATTGACTACAAGTACCAAACATGCATGTCTTTCTTAAAGTTATATCTCAGACAACTGTATAATCAGCAGCTGCCTTCATCACTTGAAATTAAAATTATACAAAATCCCAAACTTAACTCGCACGTTGATCCAGATGCAGCACTTTAAGATCTGCATGAATCCGAGTCTCACAAAAGCCAGAGAAGTGATACCACCTCCCCCTCATCCACAACTTTATTTACCAAGCTTTGGGGTTTTTCCTGAAGATTTCACAAAATATATAGATCTAATCTGACCTAATTATATTTTACCTTCCAGAGTGCAAAGATCAGGTTACGCAGGGTGGAATTAACAGGAAAGACTGCTGGTCTCTTGTTGCAATAACGACAGGATCCTTGCGGATGGTGAACCGGAGACCTCTATTGTCCGGCAGCATAAGTCTTTTATAAGTTTTCTAAGTTACACGCAAAGTGCACGCACCTCATCATCTAATTTGATTGGTAGCCATATACTGTTCACGCGCCTTAAGCTTCATTTGGATTGGTTATGGATCTTTAGTTGTCTTTACTATTTTTGCCTTTGGTATTTACTTATCTTGTTCTCATTGCTGTTTTTTGTTATTGAGCAAGTGGTGTTCCAAGACATAGCTCAAATTCTTTAATATCAGACAGCTGTGCTGCACTCTCTGTTCCCACA